>NJDD01005875.1:263460-305297 GCA_002245505.1 Calephelis nemesis
GTGTGCTTTGGTCTCGGAACCTGAATTTTGAGCTATTGTCTTGTTTAGGTTTTGGGGGTTTCGGTTTGATGTATGAACCTCTTACAGACAAAAGAAGATAACTCAAATTTATTCGTTCGTGTTAAATAAATTAAAGGATATGCGATGATATAAAAAGAGTAAAAAAAGTTTATACACGTCCGTACGACCGAAGAGGTAAGCTGAAGGACACACGTCTAGTTGAATACTTTAACGGCCAATATTAATAAATAATCCTAATCCAAAGCTTGCTGTCCAAGATTGATATTTTGATCCATTTTTATGTTATCGCTTGCCAATAACATATCTGTGGATAGAATAAATATTGTTGCTTAGGTTGCAATTGCTTGAAATCCATCTTTAGAGATACATTGTTAACATTGGGCGTAAGTCAGAGTAAAAAAGTTTATACACGTCCGTACGAGCGAAGAGGTAAGCAGAAGGACACACGTCTAGTTGAATACTTTAACGGCCAATGTTAATAATAATTAATAAATAATCCTAATCTAAAGCTTGCTGTCCAAGATTGATATTTTGATCCATTTTTATGTTATCGCTTGCCAATAACATAACTGTGGATAGGATAAATATTTTTACTGAGGTTTCAATTGCTTGAAATCCATCTTTAGAGATACATTGTTAACATTGGGCGTAAGTCAGAGTAAAAAAAGTTTATACACGGACGTACGACCGAAGAGGTAGGCAGAAGGACACACGTCTAGTTGAATACTTTAACGGCCAATATTAATAATAATTAATAAATAATCCTAATCCAAAGCTTGCTGTCCAAGATTGATGTTTTGATCCATTTTTATGTTATCGCTTGCCAATAACATATCTGTGGATAGGATAAATATTGTTGCTTAGGTTGCAATTGCTTGAAATCCATCTTTAGAGATACATTGTTAACATTGGGCGTAAGTCTGTTTAGGCATTGCGGAAACTGGGTGTTACACAATATTAAAGGTGCCAGGCCTATCGCCAACCGGGCACGTATATATACATATACAAATTCCGGGCAAAGTTGTTTGTATTAAAAATTTAAAATCATATTTTATGTTGCCCTTTCTGGGGATCGAACCCTGGACTTCGTGAAGTCAAGTCTAACACCAGACCTCTAGACCGCAGAGGCGATCCTAAAGTACATTTGAACGAAGTGAATACACACCGATACACTAATTGTTGTTGTTTTTACTATGCAGTTGTAATACCTTATGAAATATTAACAAAGCAAAATGAATGAGTAAACTATGCCTAACTATATCATTATCACCAACTTCCAAACTAATGCTATCTAGCGTCTGTTTGGTACTTTCAAGTGGCTCGTCACTGTCTTACAATGCGAGGAACTCTGTTTCAGTTGTGAACTTCGTAGTTTCCATTCGGAGCTACGTTATTTTCAATGGTGCTATATTTGTCGTAATACAGTTGTGTCAGTTTTACTCAAGCCTAATTCATATCAGTGTGCTATTTATAGGTTACCCGCGACTTCGCACGCGATACATTGAGATGTAAGCTATCCTATCTTTCAAGTAAGGTCAAACTGCACACGGCGTGCAAATTTGATTGAAATCGGTTTAGTAGTTTAGGAGTTCATCGCGGACAGACAACGTGACACGTAATTTATGTATTATATTAGGATTAATATTAACACTTAAATAGTTTGTACTTGGTTCCTTTATGTATATGTATTTGGGAATGCACTAGCAAATTTCCGCTATTATGGTCCTGACTCCTTTTGCAAAATAGACCACCTGTCTTCTTACCAGGCAGCTCGTATAAGTCCAGCATAATATTAGCGTCGCTAACACCCATCTTTAACAAGTTTCGAAGCGACTCGCCCGGATTGGTACCACCGCCTACCTACTTACCTATTGCTGCCGACTTAACGTCAGTGCTTGCTGTTGACGTGTTCCGGTTCGTAGGATATATTAACGGGTAAACTTTCTTTTTCTCGAGGCCTAACAGCCTGGTCTCGGGTTGTAAACACACTATTACCACCTTTGGGGTCTATGGGCGGCGTAAATTTCTTACCATCAGAAAATCCGTCTTCTTGTTTGCTTACCAATAGCATGAAAAATAGGAAGCCTGTTGGTAGGAAATTCTTGTCGCTTATTATGTTAAGATGTTAACGGTGCCACGAAGGTAGGCTGTGTCAACCTTAGATAGGTTGACACAGCCTCTGTTGACAAAGTAGGCTAAGATGTTAGACCTATAATTGTGCAAGTTGACCGGCTACCCTACACTCCGGACCGAATCATGACAGAGTCGTAACAGTGGCATGAATAGGTGAGGTGGTGGAGTAGGGTACACGGGCAAGTTGCTAGACAGCCCCCTACCACCTGTGGTCTCGTTGGTATATGAGCCGTTGGTATATACCCTTGACGAGCTGCCCGACCAAGGAGGCAGATTATGTATTCTACCAAGCGGACCCCGACCAAGACGGATAAAACAAAGTTCTATTCTCGTAGACCACACAAGTTGTAATATGATTACAGTTGTGCCTTTAAAATTAATTCTACAAAAAAAATACAATTGGATCTCAAAACGGAAAAAAGTCGTCATAAGAAATTTAACGTTGTTTTCCTGTTTTCTTATATAGTCTTCAAATAATGTTACATAATACATTTATCTGTAGCAACAACGCTCTTGTCTTAGTATTTTCTAACCATCAACATTGTAACTGGGCACGTATTTATTATTACCAACTTCTAAACTTGGTATGTAGTTTGTGTTCAGCTTTCAAGAGTCTCGTCACTGTCTTTGAACGTAAGGAATTCCATTTCAATTGTAAACTTCCCAGTTCGTCTTTGTAGCGAACTATTCTCACCTGTGGTAATTTAATAATATTTTAGTTTTGTTGTGACTGGAATTCATACGAGCTTTTGGCCTGGGGCTCATCTGCGCTGACATAAGAGTATCGCTTAATCCCGAACCTCGCAAGCAGAGAAGCTTTCAAATTTTCTTGTAGATATCAGAACAGAGCGAAAAAATAAAAAAAATATGAGAGAAGGTGTTTGATTTGCAGCGACGACGCTTTGAAATTCTCTCGTGGTAGATATCAAACTAATTATAAAGCTTTTAATGAATTTTAATGCTTCGATTTATAGATTACAATATGTCATATCTATAAACGTTTGCACATCCATAATGTGTTAGAACATCTTCGTTATACTTTTTTTCTTTAGGTCAAGTAGAAAGTTGCATCAAGTTTTATATAGGCAAATTTTGATCAATTATAAGCAGTCTTAAGACGTCAGTAAGTCATGTCAGGCTCTTGGGTAAAGCGGTGGACCATTACACAAGCTCGTGTAATGAGATTTGGCGGCAACGAGGAAACACACGATACGCTAATTGCTTCATGATTATTTCATTTGTGGACTTTCATTGAACAAAATGCCACCAAAATTGACTAATTTCACTCAATATCAACACGAAATTCAATAATTATGAAAAAACTTTGACCATCTTTTCTCTCGATGGCGCCAAAACTCCTCGTTATACTTTCCGACAACTTTTTAACACACTACTGGGAAAATAAATAAATTTCAGTTTTTTACGTCCACTGTAATTTGGATTGCATTTGACTTTTGTGTTTGTTTTTTTTCCCACAAATACCTAATTAAACAAGCTTCTGCTTTAGAGTGATTTATTCCATCTAGTCTTACGTGCATTTTTTATATTTTTAAGAGCATCATTCAGTATCTCGCTAAATCTTGTTCTGTATTTTAGGATTGCTTGGAAGATATCGCTAACTTGGCGATAAGGGCCGCCTTTGTATATCCTATAGTTTAAGTTTTTAGTTCGAGTTCATATGTCGCCTCGTTATAAGCTGGTAATTTGCAAATTAGCGTATTGTTATGACCGTCAATCTTTTTCATTATAATGTTCGGTTTTACCCTATTTACTTCATAGAAACTGTGGCAATTTTTTAAGTCGTACCTATTATTATTTTTCACTTTTGTAGTTTAAGACAATTATAGACTATGTATTCAGGTCAGGTCATTCTTCAAGAAAGAACTTTCTGCCAAGCGATAAAAATGATATTGCGTGTACTGTTGATCTAAAATAAACCATAATGCATCAAAACAATGTGTATTTTACAGTATTAAATATTAATACGACTACATATATTATTTTGTTGTAAAGACATTCCAGACGGTTTTTTTTTTTTATAATATTTGAAGGCAAACAAGCAGACGGATTTCCTGACGGTAAGAAATTCACGCCGCTTAGAGACACCAAAGGTGGTAATGGTGCGTTGCCAACCTGGGGCCGGTATGTTAGGCCTCGAGCAAAAGTAAGTTTACCGGCTACCTTACCCTCCGAACCGGAACACGTCATGCCGTTATGGCGGCAGGAATAGGTAAGGCGGTGGTACCAATCCGGGCGAGTCGCTGCTAAACTCTACCATATAGTCAGAATTCACGGTGTTAGTGACGATGAGCCTTTGCTCGCCTATTACGAGCTGCCTGGCAAGGAAGGCAGATGGTCTATTCTACAAAGGAGCCAGGACCAACACGGGGAAAACGGGGTTGTAGTTATGTCTTCCAACAGAGATCTCCTTGGAGAACTATCTTCCGATTACTGTTAAATTTTTAGTTGAAGCTATGTTACAGATGGATAAGCCAATGTTTTCAACCGTTTAGAACACCTGTTATTAGTATCGACCCTTCAATTAAATACCACGTACCAGTTCGTACCGTACCACGATCTTTCTTTGGATACAAATTGATCGAACCATAAAACGAGCACATTATGTCCTTATGCTGTGGGTTGTAGTTAACGATGATTTTAAAACCAGGCACATAGCCAGTCTCAAAAATGTAAATATCTATGTTCATCAGACAAACGGCAGTCCTTGTCCTAATTGAGTCTGAGCCGTCGGCGGAGTTATGTATTTTCCTAAAATAAACCGCCGAATTTGTAAAGGGCTTATATTTTCCTTGAATAAACTGCCAAGTTTGTAAAGGCCTTACACTAAAAACGAGGCGGTCTATCAATTATTAGAAAGCGTTATTTTCGGAGTTATTCCATTATACCTAAGATTCATATCACATTCACAAAACTCGAAGCTCTGAGGAATCCTGAAAAAAGGCAAACGCATTCCTAACGTTCCAGCTCCGGAGCTAGTCCTCTGGGGAATGGAAAAAGAGCATCAATATTTTTTTTGCACCCGTCTGTGTTTCATGTGATTCAAATAGTATTCTAGCTTTTTGTAATAAGTACACCACTTGAGGATACTATGTTGATATATTTTTATAATTTTGGCTTTAAATCGTAACCTTTTACTATAATGGTTTTCTGATTAAAAAGAGGTTACTACAGTATTTTGAGAAGCTACAGAGACTTCAACTAAAATAAATCTGGACCAGTAGGGTTACTCATTAATCTCGATTTCGTGGGAATTGAAAATTGGCACCGGATTTGTAATGTTAGGTACTCTTGAGGTAGCGGATTATTGACACAAAGCAAAAAATCAACGAATCCAATACAATTTATTGTTTACTATGAACCGGTGGTAAAGTGCTGTGCAGCAACTTACCCGGGTAAGGATCCACCTCCTTGTAATCCTACCGAAACAATGACATTGTCATGTTCCGGTTCGGAGGTTAGGTTAGCTAATTGACTTCCACGATAGGATTAACACTGCAGCTGCAGGACAGCGACACATTACCATCATTTGAGTGCTTGTTAAGTATCTTATCACATAATATAAAAAGAAACCAAAATAAAGGTTAAGTTGTAATCGCCTCTGTGGTCTAACGGTCTGGCGTCGGACTTTTCTTCAGGCCCCGGTTTCGATCCCCGGGTAGGGCAACAAAAACAATGAAAAGGTGTATTTCCAAATATCTTTATATATATAATTCTTTTGTGAGTCTGTATGTCACTGAACTCCTTCTAGACGACTGGACCGATGTCGATGAAACTTTTTGTATGTGTTCTAGGGAATTCGAGAATGGTTTAGATTCACAATTTGGTTCACTGGAAATAGTTTTTTTTTCATATTTTTTTAATAATAAGTAGTTGTTTATTTTAGATTTAGAATGTTTCACATCGGATCCGACAGACTGCGCTACTGTCGAAGCATTAATGACAAGCGATTCGAAGTTTGCTGGATCAGCTAGTTTCTTATAAAAGTAACGTTGCACGGGATGTGATGTGTGCCCAGTTGGCGTTAAGCTTGTCACCTATCGCATTATGGTACCTAAATCTTGGGCCAGTTTTAGGTGCCCTGGTTTTGCCTCTGCTTACCTCTGCAGAGATATGGGCTTGAATATACATTTACTTGAAAAAAGTCACCATCAGAGCAATCTGCTTGTTCGCTATCTTATACCACAAATAAATAATGCAAGCAAGAACTACAAGCGTCGTTAGGCTTCCAACCAAAGCTGGTAATGACGCTCGGCCACCGTGTAGCAGCTGTTAGCGTCTACAAAACAGTGTCAATTTGGCGGTACTCCAGGAAAACTGCTGATACGGCACGACGTCCAAGATACCGAGCCAAGTGATACACCAGCGAATAACAAACATTGGTAACACTTTATTTGTAGAGACTCTGCTGTTCACAAACTAAACTTATTTTAGATGATTTAGATAAAAATATAGAATGCATTTTTAAATTCATGCCGGTATGCGGCATGGGCTTCGTTTATGACAACAAGAATGACATAACACAATAAAACAAAAAAAAACATCTGAAAAAAGTTTCGATTTGATAGAAAATACCCATTAACAAAACGATCCGCCATTCTTTGAATTCATTTGTTACAAAAAATCTGATAAATTAAGAATCGTTCTACCAATTTTATGCAAACTTTACATAAACCATGTACTAAATATTCTGAACAGCCTAAACATTTGGTTTGGATAGGTGAGTCCGTTCTTGAGTTATACAATTACTACGAAAAGTAGCTTTGATTTTATATATATCCCGTGTTGGTCCGGGCTCCTTTGTAGAATAGACCATCTGCCTTCATGTGCCAAGCAGCTCGTAAAAGACGAACAAAGGCTTACCGTCACTAACACCGTGACATCTGACTAGGTGGTAGAGTTTCGCAACGATTCGCCCGGATTGGTACCACCGCTTTACCTATTCCTGCCGCCATAACGTCAAGACGTGTTCCTGTTCGGAGGGTAAGGTAGCCGGTAAACTTACTTTTGTTCAAGGTCTAACATCCCGGCCTCAGGTTGCACTCACCATTACCAGCTTTGGCGTCTCTAGGCGGCGGAAATTTCTTAACATCGGGAAATCCGTCTGCTTGTTTGCCTTCCAATATCATAAAAAAATTTATATATATAAACATTTTAGATTAATCCGGACATGGCAAACTGTGGCATCGTTAATTAACTTTTCCTAGAAAAGGATTATTAGGGGTTCGTTTCACTGTCCACACGAATTAAATCAGTAGTTGTTTTTGAAACAAATTTTGATTTATTTCCAGCAAAGTTTCCGCAAAGGTCACCTTTGTGGAAGACGTGATTACAACCGTCTGGATGATGCTTATACGTCTGAAGATATATCGTGCACTGATTAATCTGACAACTCTATTAGATTTTTGTCTCTTTCTATGACTCTCGTTGAAAGAAGATAGCGATCTTAGAATTAGTTTAGTGAGTGCGCAACCAAATTACCGCCATTGTGTACGCTTGGTTTTTTGTCCTTGTGGCCTTAAAACTATTACATTTTTTATTTACATTTAGCAATGGCAACTTTATAATGATTTTTGATTTAGATTTAATGTTTCAAATAGCTGTTTGATGAATTCTGATGTTTATAATCCATCTGATGATTTACCAAAATTGGTTAAATACGAATGGATTTTTTTTGTGTCTGCGATCAGCGAACAAGGCCACAAGTCTCCAAATGGTAAAAGACATCCGGCAACTATAGACACCATAGATTTTATTGGCGCGTCGCTGTCTTGTGACCGGATGATAATGCGCCAATTGTGCAAGTCTCTCTGGACCGGACCGGAACATGACACTATCATTATGGCGCTTGAATTGGTGAATCTGTGGATCTCTACCTGGGCAAGTACTGTACTGTACTGTACTCTAGCATTAGTATGCTTGTCAATAAGGCAGATGGCCTATACATTACAGGAGATCCGGATCTACATGAAGCAATACAAATTACAAGCAATCGTTATGTGGGCAAAGCTGTGAGCGAAGATCGTATCGCTTTTTGTTTGTCCAAGTTTATAAGCATTAAGACAGAAAATTGTTAGTTATTCATCTTTGAAGTTGTTTTTAGAAGTGTGTTGTGCTTTTAGGCAGTTTTTAGACGAGTTTCCTTCGTTTTTTAAATGTTACTCGTAAAAAAGTTTCACCAGTCACTTTTCTTATGAAACCGTCGAAATTGTTTAACTTACAATAAATTTAAACTTACCTTATGGTGGTAGGAAGATTAGGCTGTAGCATTGATCCTTTGAGGAGGTGCAGATCTTCTATACCGTTATGTAAGGTGTAAGATAGCAAACTAGCAGACAGCTTTCCTGGCAAGACAACCGTCACTTGTAGAAACCGTAGTTATACCATATTGCATTTATTGCTACACAGCTTAATACAAGGACACTGGAAAATGTTTTAATTTAAATACTATTATATACACATACATATTTATACACTAGCTGACCCGGCAGACGATGTTCTGCTATTTTCTTAGGCGATTTTAGTAAAAAAATTGGGAGACCCACCCTTATCACTCAGAGATATGAAAAGTCGATAATAGCCGATTCTCAGACCTTCAGCTGAATATGCATGTAAAATTTCATAAAAATAGCTTAAGCCTTTTCGGAGGAGTACGGTTACTAACATTGTGACACGAGAAATATAAAAGAAATTCGTATTAGTTACATTATTTATAAGTCAAGAACGGCTAAAACGATTTGGCTGAAAATTAAAAGGGAGGTGGGTTAGAACGAGGAGACGGACTTAGGATATTTTTTTATCCCATTCGACACTGAAGAAAATAAGAAAAACACTTTATTCTTTCCCATGCAAACTGAATAGGTGGAACGAAAATCGTCGGAGCAGCTAGTTTTACGTATAAGATATTGTATATAACATATTTGGGAAAATTTCGTAACGAAATAACAAATGTTTACTGCTAAAATGAATATCATCAAAATGATATCCAGTCGCTAAAAATTGAAAATATTGTCAAAGCATTTCTTGCATGAGTTCACTTCGGGCCTTCGAGTAAGTTTTCTATTGGAAATGCTGGGATCCGTTGCTCCTGTCTGCACTCTCTCGTGTATCGGAATTTTCCTCAATGTAAAAAGTTTCTGCCAACACATGCCAGTAGCTGGGGGGAGATACGCCTGAAAATGGTCACGAAATATAATTTTATTTTAAAGGAATACTCGGAGAATTGTGTTACTTCATTTTCTGTATTTTGTATTTGAACATTGGAGTTTATTAATTGTTTGAATGTTAACTTCGTAAGGTGTCGCGTTCGATTCCCTTGTGGGTTAAGAAAAAGAAAATGTTTAAATTTTTAATGAGAATAACTTTGCCCGGGATTGAATATGTGGGAGTTAGTGTCTTCGGTGGTAAGGGTCGATCTAAGTAATAAAGGTGACTCGGTTTTTTTATGTGAGAGGTTAATGTGATATGTGACACGGCTCTTCTGATGGTAAAAGATAACCGTGGTCTATAGACACCATAGATGTTACAGAGGCGTTGCTATCCTGAGATGGCTACCCGTATTAGCTGCAAGGGACTCTCCGACCACTGCCTTTCCATCGCCGAGAGATCGTCTCTTACTAGTTCGCTGTCTTACGACATAAAAAACAAAGTCTCAGTGGCATTTAATAAAATTGGCCGACCGTAAAACAAAATGTTGAATATTTCGCAGATGGATCTTGTGATGACGAAACGTCAAGGGACGGCTGGGACATTTCACTTCAATTAACTAATACGTCCTAACAAAACGCGAACAAAGAGGGACCCCACAGATCTTTTTAAGCACATCAAAGGTTTAGTTCACAGGCATTTTTACGACAAATAAGCCATATTTCTGCATCAGTAGTTTTACGTTCGCTAAGTTTTTTAGTAGCAGTAAAGAGAAATATGTTTGCGAAAGCGTATTTTTTCTCTTTGTGGTTTTTTGTATGGTCGCCTAGTCCTCACATTTTGCCGTCATAATGTTAATCGTCTTTGTAATACAAATATGACACAATGTTTGAAGTAATGGCTGCACTCAGATACATCTTCATCACAGTTTTCTCTACTATGGCAATGAGCCTTTATGGTTCAGTCGTCGGACTTGACTGCATAAGGTCCCGGGTTTGATTCCCGGTTCGGGCAACAAAATAGAAAACTAGTATTTTCCAATTTTCTAATAAAAAAAAGGCTTGCCACCTATCACATAGTAGGACTTATTGTCTTCGGCTAGTCGTGGGTGCCCTTGTTGTGCCTTTGCCTACCTTTTCAAGGATATGGGCGTGATGATGCTATAAGAAGAGCAGTGCGCGTGTACGCTAATCTTCAACATAAAAAAAGAAAAAGGTTGTAATAGCGGTTACCAAAGGAATAGTCGAGGATTTATAGTCGGTCAAGTTACTGCACATCACTCTACTTCCGGTGGTCTTGTTGGTGATGACCCAATTAACGTCTGCTCGCTTTTTACGAGCTGCCGGCCTAGGCGGCAGATGGTCTACACAGATAATCCGGACTAACACGGGATATTATAATAACGCTCAAATTAGTAGCCGCCTTATTAATAAACACGGACTAAGGTAGGAGTAACATTGAGTTGATATTGTAGTCTGTATCACATTGCAATGGTTATGGTCTATAATTATGGTTTAATCTTGGAGTAATTTACTCTTTGTTTATTAATAAGACGGTAGAAGCTTAAATACATAGTTTTCGCACTTGCAATCTTTAGATTCTCTTGCGTATATGGATACAAGATTACAAAACGTGTTTGCAGTTTTTGTCTGATTAATTAGTTTGACCTCGAGCTTGACTTCACAAGAAATTCTACATGTTATGTAAATGTAGCTGGAAGTCAATATTTATGTATTTCCTGTGAACACATGCTTATTTAAACACAACAAATTGTAGAAGTTTGGTTTATCTCGTGCTTTACTTTTAGCACCTGACTCGTGTTTGGGATGATTTTTCACAAATTTTAAGGATAGAATTTTGCTCTTTGGGATTTATAAATGAGATGCACCCTTTCGTCTTTCGCTGACAAATGCTCTAACCATTTGAGCTATATAAGATTAAACTTCGGTTGTGTAGTTTGGAATTTTTTTCTTACCGATTACGTCGTTAGTTATGTCCTATAGCTACTAGTTGTACAATGTTATAATATTAAATGAGTTCAATATTAGAGATAAAATTCACATTTCGTGAAAGCCATAACTTCTTTCTTTATTTTCGAAGATTTCGTTTATCGAATTGAAAATACTTTAAAAAGTAAAATAAAATATCTGCACGCCCATATCCCCGAAATGGTAGGCAGAGGCATAACCAGGGCATCCATAACTAGCCGAAGACACTAAATCTCACAATGTTATAGGTGGCAAGCCTATCGCTATATGGGCACATAATATCCAATTCTGGGCAACGTAAGTTTAAAAATTGAAAATATAAATTTTTTTTGTTGCCCGACCCGGGGAAAGAACCCGGGAGCTCACGAAGTCAAGTCCGACGCCGTTAGACCACAGAGGCGATGGAAAACGTATTGTTACTAAATTGGAAGGATTTAGTATTTTTTTTCTGCACAAGTTAACCTTATAAGATACAAGCTTCTTCTTTAGACACGTAGATGTTAGTCGGACCACATGTTCATGTATTCAGAAGTTCAGAGTAGGAGATACTCTACTACTCTGTCGCTTTGACGGTAGAAACAAGTAGAGTGATGATACCAATTTGGGTGAGCTCTTGTACAAAATTCTGTCATTTGGTATTATTGTTTAATAATGTCTAATTACAAAGCACCTCTGTATAGTCAAGCGCTCCTATGTTAGATTTCCCGGGTCGAGCAACAAAAAGCAAAATTGTTTTTAAATTTTTTAATAAAACGACGCTGTCCGGGATTAGATATGTGCCAGGCCTTATAGCCAGTAGCCGGTTTTAGGTATGTGCTTATAACATTAGTGCACTTGTATTTGGCCAGTCGTGGCTCCCTCGTCGTCCCTCCGCCGAGGCAAGCAGAGGAACAACTAAGATGTACGAGGAGGAACATATTCGAGGATATATCTCTGGACGAGTCATACAAATTGAATCTAACCCCAAAGTAAGCATATTATAATGCTTATGTTATAGGCTGACGATTCTAATACATAGAATATACTTAAGTAGATACAAGAATAAATTTAATAAACAACCAGACCCGGAAATGGAAACATCTAAATGTTCATCACACAAATGCCTGCCCCCGTCGGGAATCGAACCCGAACCTCGCCGTTGGTCGGCGTAGTTAGGCATGTACGCTAGCCACTCGACCAAGGGGCGGTCAAAGATACTTTTTATAAATAGGAATGTACACAAAATGTACCTTTTTAACGAAATATTTATATCGACTTGTGTTCGCAGAAATTGCAAATACATAGAACGAGGTTCGCTGAAAGGTCTGCCTTTGATACAACACGCGCCGCTGGTTTTATTTGTTCTGTATCTGTATGACGTTTATAATTGTTTTTCGTGTCAGTTGGGAGTTTGCTTTTCCAATTTCGTATTTTATCTGTATTTTCAAGAATGTATTTTATTTTCCGTACAGTTGCTTGCAAAATTTCTTTCCAATTATTAAGCTTTATTAATTTTGTTTTTACAGAGATAGGTTTATTCTTTCTAATGTATAATATCTACTATACTATCCGTTTTTTATTTCGATTATTATTTTTTATTAGGTTGATGTTGAACAATCTTGAATTCAAAATCTTTGCCTGAACAAAATCATTGTGTGTTTTGAAGTTTTCTTGCTTATAGTTTAAGCGCAGTAAAACTGCAAAAACCTCCTCCAAATATTTCATTACGTATCTACGTTTAAATCATTATTTTTTCGAAATATGGCAAATGATTCTGAAATGGTGCCTCATCAATTTTAATAACATCCTTATCGTAGTTTTCAGTTGTTCTTAATCTATACATTTTAAACAATGTCGCGTTAATTACACTATTTATAACCCAAGTCCGGCTGAACGATGTGGGCTGAAAATTGAAAGGGATTGAGGAAAGGATACTTTTTATCCTGATTTTTAATTATTATCAGGACCTTTTGATAAATAACTTTTGAAAAATAATTTTATTACTGACCTTTTGATCCTGAAACTGAACGGGTGGCACGAAGTTCTTCGTAGCAGCTAGTAACGCATTAATATAAAAAAAGTATCTTCGCGCCTTTATCCCCGATGAGGTTGGCAGAGGCACAACCAGGACACCCACGACTAGCAAAAGACAATAAGTCCCACAATGTGATAGGTGGCAAGCCTACCGCCAACGGGGCACATAGCCAATCCCGACCAACATTTTTTGTTAGAACATTGGAAAAACCCAAAAATGTTGTCAACAAAAACGAACATATATGCGTTATTAAGTATAATTCAAGTCGGATCATTATGAAATAAATGAGACTCGAACTCGGAGTCGTGACCTATATTTCTAAAAAGAACCATCAAAATCGGTTCATTGTTTTCCGTATCATCGCGTAAGAAACACACAAACAAAAGCAACCAGATGAAATGAGAACTTTCTTTTTAGTGACTTTATGAACAACTTTAAGTAAATGTCATAATTTCACAATCACAACCGTGTAGAAGACTCTTCATTCACACCCACGTAAACATCCTAAATAATTGAATAACAGATTTGATTTAGGATTCATATCGTGATACTGATAAAATCACTTTTCCGTTCCGTCTATGTTAAAGTTGAATAATTGGAACTGTTTGCTCAATAGTTCATTATGTTAAATAGTTTACGGCACATCACTAATGGTCTATACTGAATAGTCATTTGATTTTAAACGTTATTTACGATAAAACCTTCCGATTAAAACATAACCATTTTTTGATAAATTTGAGCGTGTAGTGTTATCTAATGGAAGCATAAGTTTAAACATGGATTAAACAATTTTTAGCTGTATTATTGCCATGATTTTAGCGTACCGGACCTTTTTAGATGCGGGTTTTTTGTTTGTTCGAAAGCTGGCGTGATCGAGATGATTCTTAGCTGTATTGTTAGATAGGCTTTTAGTAATATATATATACATATATATATATGGCGTGTATAGAAAATGTTTAATTTTAAGATTGTTTGACCTTAGATATTAGCACATTAATGATATATTTTTAAATTATGCCACAGTGTATCGATGCACTAATAACATCTATGGTTTCTATAATAGGCCATTGGTATCTCTTATCATCAGGGAAGCCGCATGTTTGTTCGTTATCGTTTGCCGTAAAGAAATGTCTTATTATCATTTTTTAAAGAATTATATAACATCATTAGTAAATAAATTGCTTAGCTTTAGGTTTAATGCGCGTAATTTACCTTAAGATGTATATTTATTTCTCTAAGAAACCTCGTGTATCTTTTGACAAAAGTAAAATATTCAATACAATAGAAATTTGTAGATGTCATATAACAAAGGACATAAAACACAACCCTGTCGAAGTCCCAAAAAGCAATTTTATTTAAATACACAATACAGAACGAGTATTATACAAAACTAAATCCATTCAATTCCAACAATTCATAAATATATTTGCCGAACCAATTTTAACCAGGGGCTATCAGGATTTTACACGGCAAACAATATTTCCAATATTCGAAATACGTCAAGCTATAATAGTTATTCTATCAACGTGATAAGCATCATAATGGGTTCTCTTCATACGCCGCCTTATAAACCTGTTTGCATATTTGACAAACGGATTAAACGGGTTATACCGACTCCATTATCCGGCTTAGATCGATACAGCTTTGATTAAAACGTTCAAACTACATTTTGGTTTTAATTTGATAATCTCGGAGCGTGAAATGTTTAAAACGAGTTTAGTTAAATGTTTGACACAGTTTAGACGTCAGACTTAATATCGGAAATATCGGGTGGTCCTGTCGTGTTTCGGGCATAGAATATAGACCAAAATCTTTTGCAATACCATTCATTTTTCCTTGCCGTCTTCTTTATGTCTTAGGGTGCTGTGTTACTACCTCTTTACATGTTTATGTGTATATTTCACTGGGACACCATGACGTCGCAACCAGTCGGTGCTACCAACAAAATGTATACAGCTCTATAGAGGGTGACTGGTGTCTGTTTGGCTGAGTAATCAAATTGGCGGCGCGACCAGATCGGACGGCAGCACAGAACGTTACTGGTCAGTGGTCGCGCATACACGTTGGTCGCTCCACCACTAATTACTATAGCGCTGTATGGTTTCTCACTCACTCAGCCTCCAGTCCGGCCGCCAGGGCCGCCTCTACCTCATTGCTTGCAACGCGTGTGCACTGCTGTGTTGAAGTTTTGAATACCATTTTGATACAGTCGCGGTGTAGTGTGGTGACTCTAGTGTCTGTATGGTGTCTGGTGTCTAGTCTGGTAGCTTACGGACACCACGGTAGCGCGACTGGCTGCGCCGCCATCTTGTCCCTAAGACAACGACGCACCAGTAACAAAGTTTAATACTGTTGAGTGCAATTTATGTCCAGACAGAGCTATGATGATCCTGTAAAAAGCGAAATTGGTTGATTCAAGCGTAATAGATAACTTATTGAAGTGTATATTGTAAATAGGTATGCAAATGATATTAAAAAATATTTTTACCTAATTTAAAAATATGGGTGTAAATACACATACAGAATAAACTCAGGTCTTTCTGGACATCTTGATGTGTACAAAACTAGTAAATTATCAATTATTTTATGTCCATATTTCCCTGATAACGACAATCTTTATGACATTAATTAATTTTTATTTGTTTTGGTTACAGGTATGTACGCGATCAAAAAGCATCATGTTGAAAGGTATTCAAGTCGGAGAAGAAGGCCTACCGTCGTGGAAACTTATATCTAATACCTGGAAAAGCCATGGTGCTTCTTCATTGTAACCATGGATCATTTCTACTTATGTTGGAAGCCTGCACTGAGCAACTTTTATAAAATGAAGGTCTGGCTCTTCCTGGATCTTGATCAATTATTTTGAATTGCATCTTTATATAGCATATTCTTATATCTACATACGTATTCGCCATACTTATTGTTATTCCTACCAAAACGCAGCTGTTGAATATTTTGTATTTCTTGGTCTAGGGTTTGATATCTACACGATAGTGGCGTAGTGATATACTGGATATCAAAATCTGTGCAAAGCTTTGCATTATGCAGAGATAGACTTAGACAAAAAAAAAAAAAAAAAATCTTAACATGAGAATGTTGTGCTCACGACCGGTAACATAATTTAGAATCCAGACGTTTAGTGTTTCTGCTGTTTGCATCCCTTTTTTGTTACAATTTTTTTTTTAATTCTAATCGCCTCTGTGGTCTAGCGGTCCGGGTGTTGGACTTGACTGCGTGAGGTCTCGGGTTCGAATCCCGGGTCGACCAACAAAAAGAAAATTGGATTTTTCTAATAAAAAAAATGTTGGTCGGGATTGGAAATGTGCCCGGTTGGCGATAGGCTTGCCACCTATCACATTATGGGACTTAGTGTCTTTGGCTAGTCGTGGGTGCCCTGGTTGTGCCTCTGCCTACCTCTTCGGGGATATGGGCGTTAAGATACTTTTTTTTTTTAATTCTAATATAAAGCTTAAGGACACTGCTTTCAGTTAGCGATTAGCCATAACTAAAGTTAATAAGAGTTCAGATATATAGTATTTCTTCATCCTTCACTTCCTATGTGAAGGATGCAGATGTGTAAGGAATATTATGTGGAATTTGAAAAGATTAACGTCACAGCTTTTGGTTACTGATGGGCCATATCTAACGACATCATCACCAAAAATATTTTTTGCCTTCTCTTTTTTCTCTTCTTTCTTTTTCTTTGAGATATTGATATGAAATTATGTTTTTGTTTTATGTCATAAGACAGCGAACAAGCACACGCATCTTCTGGTGTTGGGAGACAACTGTGACCTGCAGACATGTAGTCCGCTGACGTCCTGATATAGATAGATTATTATCAAAGAAGCTGGTACGGTTGGCTATGGTTATCCTAAATACAAAAAGTAAAGTAGCAAGTATTTTCACGCTCATATCCCCTAAGGGCTTTAGACGCGATATTTTTAAGTCACAGAAAAGTAGAGACCTAAAACTCTTAAGTATTTATACGGGAGGTTTCATATGCCACCAATACAAACAGCAAACGTTATAAACAGTATAAGATTATTCATATTGAAGCGTTGGATATCGCGGCCCAATACATCACCGCTATGGTAATTAGTAGCAGCGTATTGGCATGGCTGATTAACAACAAATTCATTATGGATTTTGAGAATATTAAAGTATCTGCATGTCCATATCCTCGGAAGGGCTAGGCAGAGGCACAACCAAGGCAAGCACGACTAGCCGAAGACACTAATGCCCGATTTCACCAAGGTCCCCTATATTTTAAGGGACTTTTAACGTATTTTAGGAGACTGTTTTATATGAAAACAGTCCCGTAAGTAACGTTAAAAGGTCCCCTAAAGTATTGGAGCTCTTGGTGAAATCGGGCATAAGTCCCACAATGAGATAGGTAACAAGCCTATCGCAATCCCAAGCAACATTTGTTTTATTAGAAAATTGGACAAAACACATTTTCTTATTGTTGCCTGACCCGGGAATTTAACCCGGGACCTCATAAAGTCAACTCCGACATCTTGACAACTAGACCACAAAGGCGACAACCTTAAGGGTCCATGTATGCTAAAATACGTCAGCAGCAATAATGTTTTATTCATACAAAGCAATCATGAATCTTGATGACAAAAATACACAAGATTAACATTAATATGCTTTATAAGACTAGTGTTTCAAAAACACGATTCAGTTCATTTTGCTCGATAAAAAATAAAAAAGTTAACCCTTTTTTGAAAGCAAAACCAAACTGTCTACTTCAATTATGAAAATATCGACACCAGATTTAACATAAACATAGATAAGTACTATACCTAAAAGATAAGTGTTTCAGTTTTTATACTTTTTTTCAAATTACTTTTATAATGTCAAAAATAGTGATTTGTCGCTTAAGAAGTTTACTTTAGAGCGCAATATTTCATAGTAATCATGGAACGTAGGAATGCGGCGACTGGCCCTTCTGGCTGACTTAGTATGGGGCCTTAATACAGTTGCCATTAACTAGGCGATTGAATTCTGGTTAAGTCTGGATACAATTATACATTTCTGAATAAAAGTGGGTTTCAGTTATTTATGTTAAACGTTAGAACAAGAAAATATACTATTAATGTTAAGCTGGGTGTGCACGTTCATGTAGTCACGAATCTCTTTCAAATACTTTCTCCTCTTCTAAAGACTGAGCTGCTTTGTCTAGAACGTGTAAATATTATTAGACATGATGAAACATCTCTTGTTCGTATGGTACAGTCGGCGATATTATGTGGAATACATTTTATCAATGAGATGGGATAACGAACAACCGCACGGCTCACCTGATGGAAAGCGACAATCCTGACACCAAAGATGTGATAGGTGCGTCACTGTCGTATGGCAGTAGTATTAGAACTATTATAAAAGTCTGAAGACTACTATTCTCCGGACCTGAAAATGTTACTGTCTTTATGGTGGTAGGAATATGGAAGGCAGTGGATTACCAGGACCAGTTAAATGTCGAGTAACTTAAACCTTTGTACCGCAAAAGAGTTAGACGCCTGTTAAACTAGGCACTGTCTTAAATTGCCATCCAAATGAAACTGAAAATTTGCACCATGTAAAACTAGTGTTCAACCAGTGTTTTTTTTTGTAAGACGAATTGTGTGTTAGGTACATCATTTTTGCTACTGATTTAAACAAACGAGAATGAGTAACTGGCATTGATCTCAAAAAATATCTATAAATTTTAAAATAAGAAAAAATTTCGCCCCAGACAGGATTTGAATCTGTGACCTTTCGTCTCAAGCCGACGAAATGCTCTAACCAATTGAGCTACTGAGGATTCAAGTCCCGTGGCGAAATTTTTAATTCCTTTCTAACCCGTTAACCGTTATGTCCTATAGATACACAATTCTGAGTACCCACCAAATGAGTTCATCACCGATGAAATTCATATTTTTAGAATGGACATAACTTTCGTTTCTTGCATCGTATTTTTATTTTTTTAGCACTTTTCCTGTGCGTTTGATAAATTTCTATAAATTTTAAAGAAAAAAAAATTTCGCCCCAGACAGAATTTGAACCTGTGACCTTTCGTCTCAAGCCGACGAAATGAATGAATGAATGAAAACCAATTGAGGATTCAAGTCCCGTGGCGAAAAAATAAAAATACGATGCAAGAAACGAAAGTTATGTCCATTTTAAAAATGTGAATTTCATCGGTGATGAACTCATTTGGTGGGTACTCAGAATTGTGTCTATAGGACATAACTACCCGCGTTAACGGGTTAGAAAGGAATTAAAAATTTCGCCACGGGACTTGAATCTTCAGTAGCTCAATTGGTTAGAGCATTTCGTCGGCTTGAGACGAAAGGTCACAGGTTCAAATCCTGTCTGGGGCGAAATTTTTTCTTTCTTTAAAATTTATAGAAATTTATCCCACGCACAGGGCAAGTGCTAAAAAAATAAAAAATAAAAAAATAAAAATACGACTTAAAAAATATGTTATTTTTACACACGTTATATAGTACAAAAGTAATGGTTAAGAAAGGAATTAAAATGTTCGCTACTGACTTGGATCCTCAGTTGTTCAAATGGTTAGAGCATTCGTCGGCTAGAGACGAAACGGTACATGTTCAAATCCTGTCTAGGGCGATTTTTTTTTTCTTCAAACACTAAATGAGACTTAGATTACACTACGACCCCACATATCGTGCCGCCCGCCCGTCCAAAGGGTAGGGTTGCCTAGTACATACTTAACTAGTCCAATACTTGCACAATCGGCCTAACACTGCTGCCAAAAGACCGTTTAACACATTAAAAATATTAACTTCAAAATTAAATTAAAAATCTGTTTATAACTGTACCTACGTACCAAGTATTGAATATATGGAGGTATAAAATCCCACGGATGTACCGTCTGCGCTGTAGACAATGGCCTGTATAAGTGCGGTATGTGCATATCAATTGCCTACGTACACTGTTAGCTTTGGCCGGGTGTAGTCTTACAGATATGTGTATTGGCTGTGTAAGTATTGTCACATAGACAAGTCGAAGTACTATCGGGCAAAAAAATTCTATGTAGGATTCTATGTAAACTCTATGTTTTAGTCATATTTGACTGGACTACCTTACCATTCCAACCAGAACATGATAGTGTCATTATGGTGGCAGGAATAAGTAACGCGGTGGATCCTTATCCGGGTAAACTACTGCACAGCACTTTCAGCAGTGGTTTTGCTGGTAATGAGCTATATTTTTACCTGTGCTCGCTTCATACGAGCTGCCTAGCAAAGAGTATTTGTATATCAGCTTTATCAATCTTTCATCTGTCATTCTTTCCACATAAGTCATAACCGAGCCAAGGGATCATGCCCTTTCCCAATTTTACACTATTATGGAAGTATTGAAACTCAGCGGGCTTGTCTTTTTTCTAGCAACACTAATGTTATAAAGAGGAAAACTTTGCTTGTTTGTTTGTTTGGTTGTAATGAATAGGCTCAAAAACTACTGGACCGATTTTAAAAATTCTTTCACCATTCGAAAGCTACATCATCCGCGAGTGACATAGGCTTTGTTTCATCCAAATCGGTATAGTAGAAGCCAAGTTACGCAGGCGAAGCTGCGTGAAACTGCTAGTTTTAAATAATTTAATGTCTACAGACCGGTTCCTATAATCAACTAACCGTGGACCGTCAGTATTACCATAGGTAGTTTACCTAAGCGTTGCTCATAGTTACACAAAATTTTTGAAGTTAACAATTGAAAACGAACGATTGTAATTCAGTTTTGTACTCTTAGTACAAAAAACAACCATTCATAAGTAAAACGACTCGTTTCTTGAATTAAGGAACCGGGCCTATGTGTTTTCGAAATTTACTTACAACACTAGAAACATTTTACAATTTACAATGTAAAATTTATGTAAAATTTTACAATTTACAATGTAAAATTTATGTAAAATTTTACAATTTATAATGTAAAATTTATGTAAAATTTTACAATTTACAATGTAAAATTTATGTAAAATTTTACAATTTACAATGTAAAATTTATGTAAAATTGTACTATTTGTGACAATTGATTTTATTGAATGATAAATTGATTGTGTTTTGGGCAGTAAAGTTTCTTTTTATTTTTAATAATGAACTTGTGAAATTTTAAAGAAATAAAAATTACACCTCAGACAGGATTTGACCCTGTGCCTTTTCATAGCAAGCCAAATAATGCTCTAAACATTAGAGCTACTGAGGATTCTACTATTGTGGCGAAATTTTCAATAATTTTCTTACAGTTTACGCGGGTTCCTCAGAATGTCTAAGGTGAAATTATTTATTTCTTTAAATTTTGAAGAAATTTATTCCTAGCG
The DNA here is from genome assembly GCA_002245505.1 of Calephelis nemesis. Classification (NCBI taxonomy): domain Eukaryota; kingdom Metazoa; phylum Arthropoda; class Insecta; order Lepidoptera; family Riodinidae; genus Calephelis; species Calephelis nemesis. Next base: position 285,119 of record NJDD01005875.1, read on the forward strand.
CAGGACAAGTGCTAAAATTAAAATAATAGTGCATTTGTTTGCTGTTTGTAATTTGTTATTATATGTATGTACTATTACTTGTAAGAAAGTAAGTATCTTAACGCCCATATCCCCGGGACTTTATGAAGTCAAGTCCAACACTTGGATCGCTAGACCACAGCGGCGTTTACTTGTACAGGAGGAATAATTGGTTAGTTTCATTATCAACAATGTGACGTGAAATAATCTGGTTTCGACGTAAACCAAATTACCTGCTGCTTTTGTGTAATATTACTATCCGCCACAAAAGCATCGGGAGCTTGGGGATACAGCGCTGTCAGAAATGTTAAGTAGTGGAGTCTGACAGAAATGCACTTTAAGCTTCTCTAGTGACTCAAACCAGTCTTGATACTTGATAATGTCGGATCTAAAGTACTGGCTTTACATTTATGACTACTATCTGCAATTCAGTATTTGGTTATAGTCAATTGTATTTTTTTCTGTATCCATTAAATGAGAAATGAGAAGTGTGTGTGTATGTGTGTTATAGGCGATTATGTATGTAGGCAGTGTTTATTAATTTGGTACACGATTTTTTTGTGTGTTTAGCAATCACCTACATTATTCTACTAACCAGAACACGATAATGGTGATCATCGTTATGTCAGCAGGACCTGTATGGACTTGTTTTTTACAATTTCCCTATTTTTTGATTATATAATACCCAGTATGACTGCATGACAGGTCTCATCTTTCGTGACGGGCATTTTACCTTAATAATTTCTTTGTTTCGTCTATAAATTGAAATTATAAATCAAAGTATCTTTACGCTCGTATCGCAGAACAGGTAGGTAGAGGCACAAAAAAAAGGAACTACGACTAGCAAAAGACACTAACTCCTAGTTTCCGAAACGTCAAACGAATTCATGTTAAACAGCTGTTAGAAGAAATAAATCGTAAAATAAAAATGATTTGCATTTTGGAAACTGGGTTTAAGTCATAATGTGACAAGTAGGTAACAAACATATCGCCAAACATAACACGTATTCAGTCACAGACGACGTTGTTTTTATTGAAAAATTTAAAACACATTCTTTGTGATGCAACAACAAGAAATCGAACCCGGGACCTCATGAAATCAAATCTATTACCAGACCGGACTAGACCAGACCAGAGAGGCGATATGAATAATTATAAAGATACTTGTAAATTGAATCGAGAGTAAATATTTCCTACAATTTTATGCTATCGCTGCTATTAATATAATTTCCAATAGAGACCATATCCTGTAATCCCCTCGGAGCGAACTGTGAAGAATTGTAAAGGATCTAAAGCAGCGATAAATCCTCCGATAACATGGATATGATGAATACGAATAGTTCATAAAAACGTTTCTGTAATTCCCTCTCAAACCGATCCTTACGATAGGCATGTGAATGTATCGATGTGTTGTCGATATTTTTTCAGTTAAATGCTGTGGTAGAGTGTTAAATATCTTCTTGCGCCATATAGTGTTAGTTATTTTCCAATCTAGGACACAACATTGGCGAACTATGCATTCATAACTGTTAAATATTATTATTGATAAAAATATAAAAATCATTTATTTTTAATTGGCAATAAACTCTCTCAATAACAAGGATCTGATGGATATGAATAGTTAATAAAAAAATATTTCTGTGATTCTCTGAACCTACTGTAGTTTAATGTGCGGTTGTCGATGTGACTTATCGATGTTTGAATAAATATATTTATGAATAAAAAGGGGAAAAAATAAAAGGATCTTTACACCCATTCCTCCGAAGGGATGGGCAGCGGTACAACCAGGGCACCCACGACCAGCCGAAGACACTAAGTCCCACAATGTGATAGGTGGCAATCCTATCGTCAACTGGGCAACATTATATTTTATTCAAAAATGTTTGTTGCCTGACCCGGGGATAGAACCTGGGACCTTAAAAGTCAAGTCCGACGTCGGATCGCTAGACCACAGAGGTGGCTATAGCGATGATCAAAAAAAGATGATGATGAAAGGCGGGAATCAATATGTTCAAGATGTTCAAATTAACACTTGGAAACGAACTGAATCAGAGCTTTCCTTTATGCAGGTATTTAATGTGCTTGTATAAGAAAACACCAAATTCAAAAGTAATTTATTTAAGAGTTATTTATACTAACTGTAAATTTTTAATATTTTTGAAAAATTTGGCGAAAACATATTTTCCCTTAATTTTTGTAATCTGTGTTTTTCTTGTTATCTTTTTTAACAGTTTTCTCTCTTTATTTGTGCATGTGCAGTTTTGTCTGTTTATTTGTGCATGTAATAATTTTAAGCTCTCTATCGATATTTACAGGGCTATAGTTAATCTCGAAACCTTTCATATATTTACTTTAGAAAAATTTATCATTCAATCGAGGCATATAGAATATAAAATTATTACCTCTGATAGAATATAAAATTATTAGTCTGCAGAAAAGTATACTCTACGGCAAATCCACCTAAAACTCGCACTCGGAAACTGTAAAAATATTGATTATTTGGAAAATCGCTGTAGCGATTCTTCTTATTTCGGTTCCTGTAATAAATGTTAAATGTTATGTAATAAATAAATTGTAGTTTTTTTTTTTTTAATTTAAATATTCGTAAAAAACTTGTACAAACTCGTTGTTTTAATGTTAACATAAACACTATACTTTCCATTGATGTAAAATAATCGTTTATGTCCAGCTCTAGCAATGCTAAAAATGTAGGATGTTTTTCTTTGAATTAGTAATTCTTCTGTCAGGTTCATTTTAAATCGATTCTCGCTTTTGTTTCAAATCCGACCTGTATTATTTATGTTTCAATAGTCTTAGCTCCGATAAATCGTTTATCGATAGAACTGTGACATATTGGAACCCCTATAGACATATGTTTAAAATACAATCACAGTCTGGTCGGAGAGGATGCTCCCCGAAACGGTATTATAGTGGCAGTTAAATTTGCTATGCCAGGATATTATATTCATTGTATATAGGACTAGTTGCATTATTAGTTTGAAATAAAAAATATATTGAATTTAAGAAGTTAATGTTGTACATCATTGTAGCTAATGTAGAATGAACTACTCACAAAGTACTGCTTTGTTTAAGTAAAAAAAACCGCTAAGAGACGCTTGCTAAAGCGCTTGCTAAATCTTAAACGCTAGTTTAAGATTAAGGGCCGACACATACACTCGGTTTTTGTTTACGCAATTCAGTTTCGCAAAAATCGAAACGAAATATTCCAGATGTAAATATGACCTAGGTCTCTGAACGTGAATGAATTTAAAGTATCTTCACGGCCGTATCCCAAGACTAACCGAAAACACTAAGTCCGACGATGTGATAGGTGGTAAACCTATCGCTTCCCGGGAATATACCATCCCGCACAACGTTTTTTTGTTAGAAAGTTGATAAAACACATTTTATTATTGTTGCTCGACTTACTCGGTTAAGAGTAAGGCCGGTCACATACATTCGGAATTTCGTAACGAATTTTGTCCATGTTAAGATAGCATAAAATGACCTATCGACAGGTTTTATTTTAATTATATTTTTTTTTGATCAAGTAGAATGTATGTGGCGGACCTTAAAGTAGTCTCACGTCCGTAGGGTCATGGAGTTCTCTTCATCTTGATTATGGTAATCCATACTTTATATTATAAATGGGAAAGTCGGGTACGCTCTCACGCATTGAAGATTTTTAAAAAATAAGCAGCTTTTATATCTTACTAGCTGGTCCGGCGAACTTTGTATCGCTTGACATAACTACTAACTGTTCGTTTAAAAAAAAGTAAAATGTAATAAAAGTGTTGAGTTTTCCATTTTTCTTCACATTTTCCCGGTTTTTTCTTTAAAAGAACCTTTTCCTGACAATAATTAATACAACAAAAAAGAATTACCAAAATCGGTTCATGTTTTTGGGCGAGTTGCGTTGCATTTCGCGTGGTGACCGTATGACGCCTAAACGGGTTGTAACGGTCTTTTATTTATTTACGGGTTGCTGTTTATTTTTTATTATATTGGTTACTGTCAGGAGAAGGTTATTATGGAAAAAAACAGGGGGAAAATGCAGGGAAAATGGGAAAAATAATGCTTCAACCCGTAGAAACTGTTAGTAGATATTTATGAGTGATACTAAGTTTGCCGGATCGGCTAGTAATATATTGTAAATGTTAATGATAACGCATCATCAAAGTGCAAAACAATTCATACACGAATATGAACCAACTCGGAATCATTAAGAAAAGAACCATCAAATCGTGAAGTAATGAAAATGGAATCAGGTTTATGCATTTTTATTGATCTCTAATTTTACGAAGCAGACGTACAATGCGAATGTGGATGGATGTAGGTACCCGGGGAGATTCCCCGTGTTGGTCCAGGCTCCTTTGTAGAATAGACCATCTGCCTTCCTGTGCCAGGCAGCTTGTAAAAAGCGAGCATAGGCTTGCCGTCACTAACACCGTGATATCTGACTAGGTGCTTGAGTTTCGCAGCGACTCACCCGGATTGGTACCGCCGCCTTATCTATTCCTGCCGCCATAACGTCATGACGTGTTCCGGTTCGGAGGGTAAGGTAGCCGGTAAACTTACTTTTGCTCGAGGCCTAACATCCCGGCCTCTGGTTGGCAACGCACCATTACCACCTTTGGTGTCTCTAGGCGGCGTGAATTTCTTACCATCAGGAAATCCGTCTGGTTGTTTGCCTTTCAATGTGATAAAAAAAACTAAGGTTTATATTCCACGATCAAATCGCTCAGATATAATCCGAGGGTGGTGTCAAGTCTCCGAAACCGGCGAGTTTGGTAAAAGGGTAATGGATATGGGAAGCCAGACAGATTTGTCAGGGATCGTGAGGTTTGGCACTTGATACTCTCTGCCTGCCATGTCAGGGACTTGGCGTAAAGATATGTTTGTATGTAATTTTACGTTATATGTTTCCTTTTTTATTTTATTTTTATTTATTTTGTTTAAAAAAATCGTCAGTTGTATATTTTAGTTTTTAGATTGAAATATCCCATTATTTTAGTTAGCCTGACTAAGTCTTGCAGCGTTACACGGTTTTGTATCGCCTTTTTTATTTACCTTTTGCTGTCGCCGTGACATCAGTGCTCGCCACGATCACGTTCGTGATTGGAGAGTAGGGAAGGTTTTTTTTTGCGCAAAAGGTAATATCACGAACTAAGGTTGGCAACATACGAAAAATGTATTTCTAGCGATAAAGAAATCCGTCTGATTTTTTTACTCTCCCTTCTTTCTTTTCTTCCCAGAGAACGACTATGGCCACCACGATTAGTTGAAGTTACTTAGTCCCACGATGTTATAGGTGGCAAACCGAACGCCAACCGGACACTACTAACTTAGTATACGATGCTTTAGGCTAAAAAACTGGGCAGGCATGTAGAAATCTAGATACTCTGCCCATCCTACAAGAAAATAGGCGTGAAGATATGTTGTCAGTGTGTGTACTATATTTTATGTAGCCTTTCCAGGGGTTAAACTTCGAATATTTTACTTAAATTAAAGATCCCTTAAAACAAGTCTACGTAATACTCGTATCTATTGTCAGGGGACATGGGAGTGCCCCCGCCAAGACGAGCATTAAGTATTACTCTAACTTACAAGATGGTGTCAGGTGCGGTCTAAGTGAATGATACCTTTGGGTACGGTTAACATAAACAACAGGTAAGAATACAGCTTCAAAGAGGTTTTAATCCTGACATGTTCAATTTCCCGTGTGGCTCTGTACCATCGTTTTCTGTTGCCATAATTGAGACGTTTTAATCCGGAAGTTGGCTGCAACGTATCCGGTATCAGTGTCGATACAAAGCCAGCAACTGAATGACAGACATTCATGAAGTACCTACATAAGATTTTAAACTTAAATCGTCGCGTATTATTAACATTTTTAATTATTTATACGGGATACTCACGATCTTCTTTTATTTTATATGTCGATATTTCGGCCTAGTTGCATAGGCCGTGGTCACGACTGGACTGCGGCAGCGAGCTGCAACTTTTGACAGGAGGATCTACTGACAGATGAGCCTGTCAACCCTCCGTCTAATTCTTCTTTTTTGAACGTCCTTGTCACAATCATTTCTGGGCACTATCACTATATCGCGACACACAACACTAACTATGTCCCTACACTTTAGGGCATTTTTTGTGTTTTTAGCCCGACACCGACCAACAATTGGATCCCACGCCTGGGCCAACTTAAAACCGTCTTCCCTATTGAAATTATTGGGTGTGTTTCGAATTTCAATAGCTTCACGTACTAGGCGAGGAATGTAGTGGGATTCTGTAGAAAGTATTTGTGGTTTATGTAGTTCTATCCAATGGTTGGTGGACGAATCTAAAAGATGTTCAGCAATAGTAGACTTTTGAGGGTCATTTTTCTTAATTCCGCTGATATGCTCTTTAATACGTGTTGAAATAGTTCGCTTAGTTTGTCCTATGTACGAACTACCACAGCTGCAATTAACCTTATAGACACCTGGGCACTGGTATGATATGCTATCTTTAGGCGAGCGAAGATAGACTGCGATTTTCTTTTGGGTCGAAAACATAGTTTTTATGTTGTATTTACGTGCCAGGAGTCTGCCAATTTTATCCGTTATGCAACATAGGTATGGCAAAAATGCTGTGCATCGCTCGACGGTGCTACAACGGTTTAGCGGTCCAGTGTTGGACTTGACTGATGACGTTGCCGGGTTCGATCCCGGGTCGGCTTATGAAAATGGTTTTTTTTTTCAATTTTCTTTTTAAACAACGTTGCCTGTGATTGGACATGTGCTACCGGGTTGCTTGCCACCTGTCACATTGTGGGACTTAGTGTCTTCAGCTAGTTGTGGATGCCCTGGGTGTACCTCTACCTATCTCTTCGGAGGTACGGGCCTGTAGATACTTCTTTTTTAAAACAGAGGCGACTAATTTTTTTGAAGTTTTTTTTTGTGACGTAGGTAGACAGCGAATAAGCCCAAGGCTCCTGGAAGTATAACACAAAAACTGGATTTCTACTGTTAATAAAATTTATATGGCATTATAGCGGAAGCATTCTAACATTCGAATTTGAAAAATTAATTATCAAATCGCGATATGGTAAGGAAATTGAAGTCGGTCTTACAGTTTTACTGCACATCGAACACATAACCCTTAACGTTTATGCGAACCCCTATTAAATGATTCAGTGTTTTTGTTTTGACTGATTTGAGAAAACTCGGAGCTTGAAGACTGATTTGAAACAAATAAACCGGCTGTTAGTAACTAAGTCTCGACTTCAAATCCGCAAATATATTTCCTTCAAATTGGATATCATTATCTTCGAACCCTTGAAAATTGTTTTTCCCGGCGTACTTCGGTATTAACTGGCAGCTGTCAACCCTTGTCCAGAGCGTGTCACTCACAATTACCGTTTACATTTTAATTGGTTCATAACTTCGCCTTAAAACATTGGATTGCTTTTAGCTTTGGGCGGTACAGATTTGACCACAGCCAGGGGTCAACTGGGTTCATGACATGACAACTATCGCTTCGCTGCAGCTGACGTTTTGTAGTTACGATCAGGGTGCTATCACCGGACAGGTAGCGTCCGGACTTAAAGGCAAGATAACTTAATTTGTAGAGAGATAACTACTACAAACGTTACTAGTTGATAGCTTTTGTTGTCTTGTGATTTGGTATTGGTGTTGACGATATAAGGTCCAGGGTTCAAATCCTCCCGATCAACTCAGAATGTGGTTTTTTTTTCTAATAAAGCCCGAATTAGACCGCCTCGTTGGTCGAGTGGCTAGCGTACTCGCCCAACTGCATCGACGAATCGCGAGGCTCGGGTTTGATTCCCGACGGGGGCAGGCATTTGTGTGATGAATATTTAGGTGTCTGCATTTCCGGGTCTAGGTGTTTATTAAATGTATTCTGGTATTTATTTAAGTATTTCTATGTAACAGTATCGTTGACTAACACCCATAACACAAGCATATAATTTGCTTACTTTGGGGTTAGATTCAATTTGTGTGACTTCTCCAGACACATTTATTTATTTATAATTCGATATGTTATCAGAAGATTCCAGGTTCGAATCCTGGCAGGGTCGCCATGTAAGGTCGGGTGTTTAAGAGAGTAATGAAACGTTCTAGGTTCGAGAATACACTGACTATAATGGATAATAACATGATTACTATACAGCTTACATCTACTACATAACACTCGGTTGGCGGTAGGCTTTCCAGATATCTCATTGTGGGACTTCGTATCTTCAACTAGTCGTAAGTCCCTTAGTTGTGGGAAGCCTACCTTTTACCTTCACATTGTAGGACTAAGGGTTGGTGGGTGCCCTAGTTATGCTTCTGCCTGCCTCTCATAGGAAGTGGGAGTAAAGATACTTGTTTTCAATTAAACGCACGCTAAAAACATGGTTTTCTAAACACAGTCTAAAATTGGATTTTCAATCAATAACATGCTACCACGTCATCCATGTGTAACATGTTATCGTTTCAATGTTAATTTCAGAAAGTGTTAAGTATTTTTTGTGGTAATGCGCTCTTTTTAAATACTAAAGACTGTCAAAATTTGTCTTACAGTTTTTTCTTTAAGCTTAAATTTTGTTACTTTTCCTCTGTCAAGCAACATGGCTTATGTGTCCTTAAATTCACTTTTTCTGCTTCTGTTGGAACAATTTTTATATTACGGATTTGATATCACCAATAGATTAACGGCCAAAATTAACCAATATATAGTTAGAATAAGGTTTAGGTTTTGTTTCTGAGATATATTTACTAATTTTTGAAAAATAATTAAGCAAAGTAAAACTGTGAAATCAGACTCGCTTCTATTTCATTGGGTTAAACGTCACAAAATTAAAATTATTTTTTCGAAATATATTATAGCATATGGTTCCGAAATGGTCTCACATAAGTTTTCTACATCCTACTGGTAGTTTAAGAGTTATACTTAATAATACACATATTTTTCGTTGAGGTCATTGATAAGGTTGTCAAACAAAACAAAGTGGGACAAAGTAGGAATCATGACCTATCTTTCTAAAAAGGAACCATCAAAATAGGTTGAGTGTTTCCGGAGTAACAGCGTAACTTACAAAAAAAACCTATAGTCGAATTAGGAACTTCCTTTTTTCCGAGTGTATTATTGACAGTGGTTGTCTGGTTTTACTTCTTTCTATTCTTTCAGATCAATGACATCTGAAAGAAAAGAGAGAAGTAAAACCGTTTAAAATAAATAAATATCTCTGAACTAGTTACACAAATTGAATCTAACCCCAAAGTAAGCAAGTTCTAAGTATTCTTGTGTTATGGGTGTTAGTCAACGATACTAATACATTATCTAATACTAGTACATAATACAATAATTACTTTAAAATGCGCTTGTAAAGCTTATATTTAATACTAAAATCTTAGTAGGTCTATTTCCTGTTTAAGATTCTTTGTTATGGTTGACCGTGAACAGTTTTGTGTTGAAAATGTGTTTACAAACCTTTTAGGTTAAAAGTATTTAACTGATAGTAATACGGTAGTGTGCAAACATTTCGGTTATGTAAAGGTTCAAGGTTCCGCTAATTGGATATGATTTGCGTTTGTCGTCCCTGGGCTATTACTGTGGCTATTAGAGCGAAGGTCACTCCTCGCATGTTTCATGAGCAGTGGTAGGTTTATAGCGCCAAACGGTTATCAACACTAGGAAAAGGGGATAAGGTAGATAATAAAAAAACATTTTAAGCATTTTTTGCTAGAATTGTGTGTCAAATGATAAATCAATTCTAGATAAAATATGTGGAATTTTTTTCATAGTTTTGTATATACGAATAGATAAACCGACATAGATGACATTTTAACAGATAAGTAGGTATTATATAAATTAGATATGCGATAATCACCTCTGTGGTCTAGCGGTTCAGTTGTTGGACTTGACTGCCTGAGGTCCCGGGTTCGAATCCTGGGTCGGGCAACAAAACGAAAATTGGGTATTTCCTATTTTCTAATAAAAAAAAGGTGTATGTGCGATTAACACACGATAGAAGTGAAACTTCAGTAAATCGACAAAAGAATGAGATGAATATATATTTGTGTCTCTTACCTGCAAAAGAATGAGATGAATAAATATTTATGTCTCTTACCCGTTTTTTCGTTGCACCCGTTTTGAAATCACAACGATTCTAAAGAAGTTTCACTTCAAAAAAAAATGTTGCTCGGGACCTACGCGACGCGGATATGTTCCGGGTCGGCCGGCAGAGTAGAAACGGTACACTGTGACTGAACATTGTCGGCTAGGCATTCGGCTTCTACTTTAGGATCGTTTTTTCTCTCTCTCGCCAGTGGTTATATATACACTACTTTAATACTTTGACATCCTTCTAGTTAATGTGTAGCAAGACACATACAAACACTCTATGTAAGTACATACAAACAAACACTCGAAAAACATAACTCACCAAAAGCAGTCGGTTAAAAGGAGTAGGTAAGGCCGGTTGAATCGTTTATATCGGTAATCATGTACGAGATAGTCTGGCTAAATATAGATAAACACATTATCATATTCGATTAGCACATGGTTCAATCCTGAATGTAAATATTATTTTCGCACATGTCGATGACATCATATTACCGCACGTATGACGATATTAACGTATCCAATGTTCATTTAAGGCCGTCATGTTTTTACTATTTTGACCAAAAATTTTATTTAATATAATACACGTTTACACTTAATTTTGCACTTAAGCCAAACGGTTTTACTTTTTACGGCATCATCAGGACTTTACAAGTAAAATTTGGTACATAAATCTTTTTTATCTCTACTTATAATATAAAATATATCTTGACTGATTCATCATCGCCGAACGAAAACTGTTAGTGTTACAGTCGTGAGATTTGGTGAGTAGGGTCATTTTATTGATTGAGACACCGACTGAGGGCGGAATTTTGAAAAGTCTACCGCTAAGGGGCTGAAATAGGGGTTGAAAATTTGTATGGAAGTCCGTCATTTAGAAACTTTAGTTTTGGGCTACTCATTAAAAATGAGTAGGTACATATGTATTTAAATGTTTCTGGATATTCTTTCCCTAAGGGTAATAGGGGTTGAAAGTTTGTACAAAATTCATTATTAATGGGCTATAATCAGTAAATATATTAACTGCCACGCGAGAAAAGCCGTGAGTAACAACTAGTTTTTAATATTTTTCTTATTTAAAGTTGTAAAACCCTAACGATTCCCTGAAAAGTAATATAATAGACTATAGAGCAGGGGTGGGCAAATTCTTTTGACCGTGGACCGGTAAGTTAAAAAAAATCTAGTGGCGGGCCAGTAAATTATAATTAATCTTGAGGCGGGCCGGTTTATTAAGACACCTAAAAATAGCAGTAAATATTACGATTATAAAACGTTGTATAAAGATAACAAAAGGCATTATTTTTTTATTTTACAATCGTTTATTAAACTAAAATCTATTAATGAAGTCTTAACATGTGAAATACGAATCGAAGTATCGATTCAGTATCTCAATTCCTCAAATTTCAATAGTCTTTTAACATGTCGTCCATTAATTGTTTTAAGGAGGTCCATAATTTTTCTTAAAAAAATCCTCGGCGGGCCGGATTAAAACGTCTCAAGGGCCGCATCCGTCCCGCGGGCCGTAATTTGCCCACCTATGCTATAGAGTAACATAAAGTCCCCACGTTAAAGGGAATTATGGAAAAGTACAAAGTGTTATTATATGTATATGTGATTAGTTTGGATACAGCGAAATTCCCTTTAGTGCCGATGATTAAGAGTGTAATATCTATAAAATTTCCAACCGAATTAAAAATTCTAACCGCCTTTTTAGTAAACATAGACTAAAGTTAGAGTTAAGTTCATAATATTATCTTTGAGTATCAGTGTAATAAATACCAGGTACCACAACCTTGGAGGAGCACCATAAATAGCTTTGGAGTACTTTAGTCCATATTTATTAATAAGACGGCTAAGGCAAGAGTATATGAGTACCAGTCGAATGTTGACGACCAATATTTTATATCTTCTCCAGGTGATAAATCTGAATCCGAATGATGCCGTCGAACGTTTCGGATGTCGGTTAACGAATTTTCACGTTTTCAAAACTCCAAAGAAAATTAGTTTTCAGGGATTCTCCGATTTATGTGAACATAAAATTTTATTTCTCGTTAAACTTTATACAGGTGTCTGGGATCCGAATCGGCGGAACAGGACGGCGATTTTACAAAATAAAATGTTTAACCCGTGATGTGATGAAATGTCGCATCTGTATCTTTTTTATTCGTCTACTTTTTATACATATACATATATACAAAAAAAATAGATGTCCCGTCAAACTTTCTTTTCACCCATTCAGTTTGTAGAGGAAAAATTAAAATCCCGGTTTCGAATCCCAGGTTGGACAACAAAAATGAAATGGTATTTCCAATTTTCTGATAAAAAAATGTTGCTCGGGATTGGATATGTGCCCGGTTGGCGATATGCTTGCCACCTATAACACTGAGGGACTTAGTGTCTTCGGCTGGTCGTAGGTGCCCCGGTTGTGCCTCTGCCTATCTCTTCAGGGATGTAGGCGTGAAGATATTTAAAATTAAAATGTTTTTTTTCTGGTTTTCTTGTACGTTCCCAAATTTTCTTTTATATTTAAAACCTTTCTTGGAGTTTCACAAATAATTCAAAACCAATGTTAGCCAAATCGGTCCAGTTGTTGGTCCTTCATACAGTTAGTCACCTACATTTTTATATATTAGCTGTTAACCTGCGACTTGGACAGCGAAGAATAGTTACGATTTTAAGACCAACTTGTATACCATAGTATTCTGGGGTTGATTTATGAAACAAATCTTAGCTTATGTTTGAACTCGCATCGTTAGCTATAAACATATTCAATTTCATCAAATTGGGTACAACTCTTTAGCCGTGGAAGAGCAAAGGACATACAGACAGAGAGACTATGTAATATTGAAATGTTTTAACTTCTATTTTCATTTCCCTTGGTCGCGTGATACAAACGCGTGAACGGATTGACCGATTTCGCAAATAATTTTTTTGTTGTGCTAACTAAAAAAAATGTAGATAAATAGTAAGAACAAAAAATATCCCTGGACAAGTTACACAAATGTAAGCTTATTTCATTTAATATTCATAGTATAACATATTACTATGAAATACTATGAATATTAATTCAGCTATAAACATCAAATTTATTCAATCATTAGCTATAAACATATTCAATTTCATCAAATTGGGTACAACTCTTTAACCGTGGAAGAGCAAAGGACATACAGACAGAGAGACTATGTAATATTGAAATGTTTTAACTTCTATTTTCATTTCCCTTGGTCGCGTGATACAAACGCGTGAACGGATTGACCGATTTCGCAAATAATTTTTTTGTTGTGCTAACTAAAAAAAATGTAATTAAATAGTAAGAACAAAAAATATCCCTGGACAAGTTACACAAATGTAAGCTTATTTCATTTATTATTCATAGTATAACATATTACTATGAAATACTATGAATTAATTTGAGAGATTTCAAAATGGCAAAATGAATGCGAAAGATAGAAAATATTCATGTTCTTGTTATTTGACATCCCCATAGAATGGCTAGAAAAGAGTATTTTTTTAACTATTGGAAGGCTATAATACCAGAGAAAGTTAGGCTTAATTTTTTAATACGTAATAAGTAAGCAGAAATAAGTTATACTAACCTTAAATTCGTTTTTTTAGGTAAGCAAGAGCAATTTCTCCGTGTACCCTCATCTATTCGTAAGTAATAACCCACTAAGAAAATTGGACCATCAAAAAAACTCATTCCCGTTGCGGTCGGCCGCGGCGTTCGGTTATGCCTCGGGATAATCCGGGACATGAAGTTTAAAACGCCCGGAAATAGCTCCTGGGCACGGGACCGCCCATCCATAACTGTCAGACTTAGCCGGATGGTATTAGTGTAATTAGGTTTTATTCAAATATGCTCTGGATTTTCAGTAATGAGCTGCTATTGGCATGATACATGATATGTACTCAGTATTTTAGGATTCCTTTATCATAGAGTGAAGTTTACACAATAATATCCGAAGAGTAGTAGATATTTTAATATTCCATAGTTGTAGAGTGCAATTTACACAATTATATCGGAAGAGTAGTAGATATTTTAGGATTCCTTAGTTATAGAGTGCAATTTACACAAATGTATCCGAAGAGTAGTAGATATTTTAGGATTCTTTATTTGTAGAGTGCAATTTACACAAATATATCCGAAGAGTAATAGATACTTTAGGATTTCTTAGTCGTAGAGTGCAATTTACACAAATATATCCGAAGAGTAATAGATATTTTAGGATACCTTAGGTGTAGAGTGCAATTTACACAATTATACCGGAAGAGTAGTAGATAGTTTGGGACACCTTAGTTGTAGAGTGCAATTTACACAATTATATACAAAGAGTAGTAGATATTTTAGGATTCCATAGTTGTAGAGTGCAATTTACACAAATATATCCGAATAGTAATAGATATTTTAGGATTCCTTAGTCGTAGAGTGCAATTTACACAAATACTTAGTCTGGCCATAAATACTGTTACACTTAAAAATAAAAAAAATTTACATTTGAATTTCGAATCTGTCATTTTTATACGATTGTTCATTGTGTTTTCTCATTTTGGCGCCAATACATTGTACAATATTTTGCGATATTAAAATGGAGTGGGGTGATAAAGAGAACCGAATCGCTGTGATTGCATTACACAAAGTAGGTATGGAGCCAAATGCAATTTTTAAAACTCTCCATACACTTGGTTTTAGTAAAATGTTTGTGTACCGGGCTATTAATAGGTACAATGAGACTTCCTCTGTTTGTGACAGAAAAAGATCTGGCCGTCCACGTAGTGTTCGTACGAAAAAGGTGGTCAAAGCAGTAAGGGAAAGAATTCGAAGAAATCCTGTCCGAAAGCAAAAGATTTTATCTCGGGAAATGAAGATAGCACCTAGAACCATGTCGCGTATTTTAAAAGATGACTTAGGACTTGCAGCCTATAAGAGACGCTCTGGTCATTTCTTAACTGATAATTTAAAGAAGAATAGGGTCGTAAAATCGAAACAATTACTGAAGCGGTACGCAAAGGGAGGTCACAGAAAAATTTTGTTTACGGATGAGAAAATTTTTACAATTGAGCAACATTTTAACAAACAAAATGACCGTATTTATGCTCAAAGCTCTAAGGAAGCTTCCCAATTAGTCGACAGAGTGCAACGTGGACATTATCCAACTTCAGTGATGGTTTGGTGGGGTGTTAGCTATGAAGGAGTGACTGAGCCATATTTTTGTGAAAAAGGTATCAAAACATCGGCACAAGTGTATCAAGATACCATTCTTGAGAAGGTAGTTAAGCCCCTTAACATCACCATGTTCAATAACCAAGTATGGTCCTTCCAGCAAGACTCGGCGCCGGGTCATAAAGCTCGGTCCACGCAGTCTTGGTTGGAAGCGAACGTTTCGGACTTCATCAGAGCTGAAGACTGGCCGTCGTCTAGTCCCGATCTTAATCCGCTGGATTATGATTTATGGTCAGTTTTAGAGAGTACAGCTTGCTCTAAACGCCATGATAATTTGGAGTCCCTAAAACAATCTATACGATTGGCAGTGAAGAATTTTCCCATGGAAAGAGTGCGTGCTTCTATTGATAACTGGCCTCAACGTTTAAAGGACTGTATTGCAGCCAATGGAGACCACTTCGAATAAGCTTTTTATATTTTTAATTGTTGTATATTTATGTATTAAACTAACACACTGTAAAAGTAATATATGTTATTTGCAGTTAAAAAAATATTTTTTTTCTTTATTACAATATTTATGGCAAGACTAGGTATATCCGAATAGTAATAGATATTTTAGGATTCCTTTGTCGTAGAGTGCAATTTACACAAATATATCCGAAGAGTAATAGATATTTTAGGATACCTTAGTTGTAGAGTGCAATTTACACAATTATATCGGAAGAGTAGTAGATATTTTAGGATTCCTTAGTCGTAGAGTGCAATTTACATGCAATTTACACAGTTATATCCGAAGAGTAGTAGATATTTTAGGATTCCTTTGTCGTAGAGTGCAATTTACACAAATATATCCGAAGAGTAATAGATATTTTAGGATACCTTAGTTGTAGAGTGCAATTTACACAATTATATCCAAAAAGTAGTAGATGTTTTAGGATTCCTTAGTCGTAGAGTGCAATTTACACAAATATATCCGAAGAGTAATAGATATTTTAGGATACCTTAGTTGTAGAGTGCAATTTACACAATTATATCCAAAGAGTAGTAGATGTTTTAGGATTCCTTAGTCGTAGAGTGCAATTTACACAAATATATCCGAAGAGTAATAGATGTTTTAGGATACCTTAGTTGTAGAGTGCAATTTACACAATTATATCCAAAGAGTTGTAGATATAATATGACGGGGTTCAATAATAATCCTAATAAAAAAATTAGCCACTACTAAACCTAAGCCGTAATGTAACTAAGAACCATTTCGATCTACTCGTAATCTTAACACATACACACGTGGTAAATTTATAATATCCCTTTTTACGTTATTTATTTATTTTACACTTTATTGTTCACGTAATATAGAATTGACAGCGAGAAAATACAAATATGAATATTATACAAAAGGCGAGCTTTTATTCCTTACAAGAGATATCTTACAGCTAACCTAAGATAGAGAAAAACTATACAAAATAAAAAGCGATAGATAGATAGTGTACATACAGGCTTAAGATTAAAGAGATAAAAAAATAAATTAAAATTATGAACTATTCTACATTAATACTTACTTAATACTAATATGTATATTGCAATAACAAAAAAGGTAAAAAAAAACAATGTAAATGTTTACCTACTAATAGTTAAGCTAGTGTGTAAAAAAGGTGAGATAATGATAGACAGAATTTAGGAGTTTCTGTTGTCGTCTGAGAAGTCTGTAGAGGTACGTAAAGGTGGTAGATTAAATTTTTTATAACATGAGACATCGATCAAGCGCAGTGTGCTTTGTGTTTGTGGTAAGATAGTTTTGATGGTAAGAGAATAACGGGGCCTACAGACACTAGAGTTTTAGGTCTCTCGCTGCGGTTGTTAGGGCGTCAGGTCGCAAGTCTACTGGTTACCCCTGTGGCTACATGCTACATGCTAGGCGGTCCAACTCGGGTTCGATTCCCGTGTCGGAAAACATTTAAATGTTTTTAAATAAACACAACATAGCCCGGAATTAAATAAGTGTTAGGTGGTATGCTTTCCGCCTTATCACGTTGTGTGACTTGTTCCTTCAAATAATCACGGGTAATTGTAGCTCTAGCTATGTCGTCTAGAATACGGGTGTGAAGATACTTCCTTATATTTAATGTAGACGTACATAACAAACACAGTTTGTATGTGTTATGTTCGTCTCATAACATGTGTAGTTGCAATAAAAAAATATTTTGAAACATTACGAAATCATGAGCCGTTCATAAAGTAATTAGCTAGCGTGCCCTACATAGTTAATGTTCCCTACATTTATAGTTTCGAGTGTCCCACAGTGTTTTCAGTCGGTGCTCCATGAGACCGCTCGCCTTGAACTGAAATGCCGCACATAAAGTCGAGTAATGTAGTTAAAATTTAGTCACCTTCACCTATATAACGACTAGTTTGAACTAAAAGTTGTGATTCACATTTTAAAAAAGAACACCAGAATTAGAATTAAAACTTAGGTCTTAGAAGTCAATTACTCGATAGCTTTTGCTGTTATTGCCATTATCATGAGTTTACGGCGCAAAAAAGTAAACCAGATTAAGAATTAAATTTAGGTCTAAGAAGTCCATTATTCAGTAGGTTTTAAAAGAGTTACAGATTTTTAGTGCGGAAATGACCGTAAAGGCTTTGTCAAACTACAGCCACTTCTATGACTGACGGATAACCTAACGTGTAAAAAATATTGTACATTTGGACTATCTAGGACGAAGTGCTTTACAGCGCAATCGTCCGCCTCGATTTTCATTTATTTTTCATTCATTTTGCATGGAGCATGGCACACTGTGCGAATTTTCGCGCGGCATCTTCCTCGCTTACCTCGATGCGGCCTCAGATTTCAAAAAGGAGAGTAAAAATGTTATTAGTCATGTGAGTAGAGAGGCTAATTATTAATGGTAAGGTTGTACGACAACTATCAATATCAAAGGGGCACCCCTTTTCATACTTGACGACTTCAAACTAGAGTTGCCATTTTTATTTTTTAACTCTAATCTTTGGTATTGACTACTGAGTAGGTAATCAAAATCCGCCGAAGCAACGCGGCCGGACCTGCTTGAGGTTGCTTTTTCTGCCCGATCCTACACGCTCCCTCCGTTAACAATATAGCGCATATTATCCTTACGGCGGCGACTGATTAACATGGAGCCGATATTGTGACATTGGTTAACAAACGTAATTAACTACTGATAGAAATGACTGACGAGTCGTCAGTGACGTCTGCATGACTGTGTGATGGGACTTGGTAAGGGTAAGCGAAGACAACTTTGAGAGAATTCACGACTTTCTCTCTAAAGTTTTTGTATCTGGGTAGCAGGCGAGAAGTCGGTAGACGTAAAAAAAATATCCTGTCAATAGGTCGCGGTGGTCTCTTACTGATGGAAAAGCCGTGTGCTTTTTCGCTGTATTATAAATTAATGAAAATGTCATATGCCTTGTAGACACCATGTTAATAGTATGTTGTCAAGCTGAAGCTAAAATATAAATCTTCTTGCGTCAATATAGCAACTAATAATAATAATAAATTCTTTATTTCGGACAACAAAGATCCATACTTGCTAAGCACTACAATTAATACATTTAAAATAATCAATTACATATTAAAATCATTATCATTAATTAAAATTAGAATCAAATAAAAATCAAAATTAATAAAAAAATAAAATTAAAAATAAAATTACATATAAAAATTAAAATTAAATTAAATTAAAATCAACACTCCATTTCAAAATTAAACCGAACTTAAATTAAATTTCATTTCTTAAGATTTATAAAAAATTAATTATATTATATTATATATTTTAAACTACACATTACTGTCTTAATAAGAGCTTTATATTTATTTCAACCAAGACAATCAATTTATGGGAAAAACACCTTGATTTACTACCATACTCATAAAATTCATAATAAATTTAGAATTGGGTCTATCCGCTAATGTTTTCAGAATGCTGTTCTGACTTCCCCGCACTCTGCTGACCAACGACATTCAGCTTTTTGCGTATGATGGCCTGAAAACCATCAGTTTTCGTATAAAAAAAACATTTCAGAGGCATTACAGAAGGGAGGAAGTCCCAACAACATTCTAAAAATGTTATTATACTGGACCCTTAGTATATTTAGCACCTTCTTGGTGTACCTAACCTACATTCCGCTCCCGTAGAAAACCTGGCAATAGGCCTTAACCCCCAACCAGAACACTACAATGGCGAACACATGGCGACAGAAAAAGAGGTTACCAGTCTGAAAGAGTAGTTGCAGGATATTACCGGCCAGGAAAATCTTGTCGAAGCTGCGGGAATCAGGTAGTGTTCCCCAAATGCCATTAGCGTCAGCAGTGCGTCTATCACTGCGGATTTGTTTAGAAATAGCTGACGTCAGGCCACCACTCCCGCGGCCCGCCATTGCGACAGAATGCGGCACCGCTGATTAATATTAAATTTAATAAAAACATACTACCTCTGTCGAACTTGAGCCACGTTTTGTTTTTTACTAAATAATATATTGTTGAAATCGCCTCTGTGGTCTAGCGGTCACGGTTTTGAACTTGACTTCATGAGGTCCCGGGTTTGTTTCCCGGGTCGAGCAACAGATAGTCCAGGCTACAAAGGCAAAAAAGAGGTATCACCTCCGAATTTTTTGAACCTGCATAGATTTTCTTGAAATTTCACAGCATGTAGGGAATACATCAAAAAGCAAAATCTACCCTATCCCGATGTGTGCTTTTTCCCTAGGGGTGATTTTTTTGTGTAAAAAATTACCACAATAATAATAATAATAGTAATAATAAATCATCTTTATTTCACATAAACCTACAAGAGGCACTTGTGACGGGTCTATATAATAATAAATCTACCACCGGATCGGAACGCGGCCGCA
>NJDD01005875.1:305939-325047 GCA_002245505.1 Calephelis nemesis
GGACAAATCACAAAACACCCCGATTGCATCTTGAGAATCCTCCCAACACTCATAAATTTTCTTCAATAATTCCACACCAGCATCGACTGTTGATCTACCCCTTGTAACACACACACACACAACACAAATCGATAGAGGAACAAATTTTAAGCAAAAATTGTTCGTAGCATTTTTTTAAGAACTCAATAGTTTTCGAGTTTCACGCGATTGAAAATTGGCATTTTTCTTGAAAAAAAAAACACGTTTTTAATAAATAGATTTTTATGAATAACTGAAAAACTATACATTTTATCAATAAAAATGTTAAGACATAAAATGAAGCTTGTAAAAAACAAAGAGATTGGTAACATTTAATTGATTGTAGGCCTAATACAAATCGAGTAATGATTTATTGAAAGTAGAATACATTATTTGAACGATTTTTTTTAAATTCAACGTCAAATAACGGAAAAATGGCAAATTTTTCGAAAAAATTGCATAGAACCTTTTTAAAAGTATCTTTCAAAGCTTTACAATGAAGGTTTCTAGAACTCTCTAGCATGAAAACTAGGAGAGTTATGGCCGAAATAAAATCGAATTATATTTTTTTGTGAAAAAAAAACTCAATTTCGCCCTTAACATTAGTACCCAAATTGCAATGAAAAGATAGTTCATGGTCAATTTGCTTCTTTATGTACTTATAATGATTTGTGAGAGTTTGAACGATTTAGAACGCATAATTTCAAAAAAAAATTAAGACTGAAGTCGAAAAAATATTAATCTCTTTGTTTTTTTAAGCTTCATTTTTTGTTTTAACATTTTTATTGATAAAATGTATAGTTTTTCAGTTATTCATAAAAATCGATTAAAAACGTGTTTTTTTTTTAAGAAAAATGCCAATTTTCAATCGCGTAAAACTCGAAAACAATTGAGTTTTAAAAAAATGCGAAGAACAGTTTTGGCTTAAAATTTGTTCCTCTATCGATATCCGTGGTCATTTTTCACACAAAAAAATCACCTCCTAGTTAGGGTGGAACTCACCCCTAAGGCAAAAGCATACATCGGGATAGGGTAGATTTTGCTTTTTGAGGTATTCCCTCCAGGCTGTCAAAATTTCATGAGTCTATGCAGGTTCAAAAAATTCGGAGGTGAAAACCTTGGCAGCTTGAGCTAAGAAAAGAATATGTACCTACCTATGTGGTTTTCCAATTTTCCAATAAAAAAAATTTGCCCGGGTTTGGATGTGTGCCCGGTTGGCGATAGGCTTGCCACCTGTCACATTGTGGGACTTAGTGTCCGGCTCGCGTCGTGTCGTGTCGTGGGTGCCACGGTTATGCCTCTGCCTACCTCTTTGGGGATATGGGCGTAAAGATACTTAATTATATCTTTGGGAAATTTCAAACTTTTTTTTTACTGTCGAATGTTTTTTGCTAGTGAAAAGGAGACGTAGACGTATATCCACATGATGAGAGATACGCCGGTTGCCACCTATCTCTAAAGTTAACGACTAAAATGTTCCTACTAACAGATTTTTCGTTCTTTTTTTTTTTAAAGCGAAAGTGATGATGGAGACATAGACTGTGGATTCTGTTCTAGTCTTATATACCAATACCAATTTAAAATCTAATCTTCCACTTTACGGTAACCTTATAATATCGTAACTTAAGGATGGTAGATCCTCAGAGTAAGGTATAACCATAGCCTATAGGCACTAAAATGTTGTATGTGCATCGCTGTCTCGTGGGCGAGGCTGCAGGCCAATTGTTGTGCGAGTCCACCAACTACCCTGTCTTCCGAATCGGGACATGAACAGACTCGGGTAAAATGTAATTAGATTAATGACGAAGGATTGCGATTTCACGATGTAATCTTCAATCATGATTGCAGATTGTGGAAATTAATCAAGAAATTCATTGTATGGGTGATTAATAATTTTAGGTTGCAATCGTTATTTCGATTATTCTTTTGATTAAAGTATAATAACTACATTAAGAAAATCGGGAATTATAATAATTGTTAATTATTTCTTTTCAAACATCTCATCCGAAGGTCTGTGGGATTTTGGTAAATTGATTATGGTTCCAAATGAGAAGGCACCCCACGCAGAGTATCTTCACTTCGATCACGCGATTTTTTTAAAAATTTGATTAAGGATTTAAATATTAGAAGAGTATAAAACAATCCTTGCCGTCGAAATTCTATTAGCAGCTTTTTTAGAAAATAATACGTGATATCATTAACTTAACTGTATTTATTATAAATAATCATTAAAAGTTTAATCAAGTCTTTGCATATATTCAGATTACTAGCTATTATTGTCATAACTAAAAATAATAAATGTAATCATGATAGAAAGTAATCTAGATAAAAAGTAATTATCATTGATATAGCCTTGATTACTTTCAATCAGATTACAGTAGTAGTCTGCGCCCAACTCTGCACATGACCATCATTATGTCAGCAGGAATATGTAAGGTGTTGGATCCCTACCCGGGCAAGCAGCAGCATGGTGCTCTAACAGTCTCAGAGTATTTGGAAGATGAACATGCTTGGGAATAGAGGTTTCAATCTCCCACTGCATTTTGTAATGTATATTTTTTTGTACCTTTTATTTAAGTTAAAATCAAATTGTAATTAATAATTTTAATTTAGATTATATTGTAAATATTATTATTGAAAAAAGACAAGCCCGCTGAGTTTCTTTCGCCGGATCTTCTCAGTGTGAGGCCGCGATTCCGATCCGGTGGTAGTTTATAAAATGTCGACGCGCACAAATACCACTTGGATGGTTCATGTGAATAAAGATTATTCTGATTCTGATTCTGAACACATTTAACCTTTGCTGGCCTATTACGACCTGACATGCGGGAATGGATTGATAAATTAAGTAGCGGTTTAGCGTTTTACATTCCTCAGATTTCAATTGCAGACCACTACTTTGTGGAGCTTTTAAATTTCCATTCAATTCTTTTGAGTATCATAATCACTCTTTCACGTTTAATTTATAAAACTTGGGAATATTCTGGACATTCAATCACTGACAGTCTGTAAGAAAGCTGTTAAGAAGAATTTTAATAAGTGATCAATCAGTATGACGGCTCATTGTCTATAAGGATTAAGTTAAATATTTTAGTTCTTCGGTGATAAGGGCGTGAAAATATTTTTTAATTCTTACAATATATTTTTTTTACATAATACTCTTTCTTTAAATTCGACTCTTTTTCGGATCTCACTCACTTCGAATGCGGTCAATGGCTTTTTAGTTTTTACGGTATAGAATGATAATCAAGCAGATAAATTTCCTGATATTGAGAAATACGTATAACGTCAAATTTGATACAAGTACAAGTGATGTTGTCGTCGCATACCTACACCACACAACTTGCTCAAAGTCTGTATGCAATGTATTTTGCTACTGTTCTATGTGTTTTTGTTCAGCATACTCCCCTTTTGAAACCCTTGTTTAAACTATAATATATAAAATTCAGAGTCTGTATACCTTGCCGGCGGAGGTAAATATGAAATACGCCCACAAAGCGATAATAGAGTAGGTCGTGTATAGGGTGGCCATAATTCAGTTTTTGTTTCAGGAATATTTTTTTTTAAATTACTGGATTTCATATTTCCCACCGTGTTGGTCCGGATTGTCCGTTTAGAATAGACTATCTTGCCCGGAAGTTAAAAGGCGTATATAAGTTAAATAAGTCATTGACAGGAAGAGAAATATGGGTTTGTAAAGTGCTGTTCAGAAACTTGTTCGTATTACGTTCCACAGACTCTACCTATTCTTGTTACTATAATGATAACGTAATATTTCGATCTGCAGGGTAGACAGCCGGTAGACTTGCACATTGGACTTAACATACCGGCCATAAGACAGCGACGCACCTGTTATATCTATGGTGTATATAGGCCACAGTTGTCACCTACGATCAAGAAAATCATTTTTGGCTGTTATTTTTTATACATTTAAATAATAGGTGTGTTACTTTTTTCATTCATGATGGAAAAAAATAGGGTGCATATGTTAATTTTAGTGAAAATTTTAAAATCGAGAGTTTCTTAAGACTCCATGACCTTTTTCTAAAAAAAAATTCTTTATTTTTCTAATATTTCATATGTTAAGTTATTTTTGAAACGTTTATCGTCTTAATAATAAACATAGACTAAAATACTCCAAGGTTTCAGATGCCAATATTCTATATTACAGCTCAATTAGAACTGTAATTGCAAATTAAACCTTGGTAGTATTTTAGTCTATGTTAATCAATAAGGCAAAGAGTTCCCATCCTGGACGCATGTCCTTCTCGTATCTAGAACTTAATTCAAATTAAAGATCCTTCTTAAAGTCCTGGAATCTAGAGTACACATATTATAATATGGTTACCCTAGTTGCGTCACTCCAGTGGCGTCGTTATTATGTTAGCACATGCATACATACAGTGCATCAAATAATACTAATTACCATATTTGCTGTATGAGTGTGTAGAGTGCACTTATTGTGCAGGCTATTTATATACACTTTTATATGTTCGGCGCTTGGTGAAAGTTTATCCGTAACAATGCACTTAGAGCATAGCATTCGTTTGTAAAATCGTTTTTAGTTTTTTTTAATTGTCTCCCAATTACTAGAGTGTATGATGACCATTATTAGGTGGCCATTATTGTTTAAAAAACCGAAACATGGTTTTTTCAGCAGGTAAATTAATTTTAATATACTTTTTAGACTTTTTTGAATCGAAAAAGTCCTTACACTCACTGCCGTATCTTCAACCCATGCTTTTTTTTTAAATGTCGAATATCGTTATCTGCTTGAATTAAACAGAACACCTGAGAAAAAGATATACCGTGATTTCTATTCTTCATCAAATATTTAAACTATAATAAACAATACGCGTAATCAAATTTCAAATATTTTATCAATTATTATGTTTTTACTCGCAAATGCTAACTAACGTCTATGCAAAAAACTGAAAACTAAAATTATCTTCTTTAATGATGCCATTTATTAAGAAACACTTGTACTTTCTACAATATTTTTTTTTTTTTTATTTTTTTTAATTTTTTATTATATCTTATTATAGAATCTATCTTCTTTAATGCCATAAAATATGAATTCATTTAGATGTAATTGGTGGACCATGTGCGGTATTTTCATGTGACATGTAATAATGGCGCAGGTCATTTGTTATTCAGAACACGCGGTTCTCCTTGGTCTGCCCGTTACCTCAGCGATTATGCAACGCTTCTAGAATGCCAACATTTATGTATACGTATTATAATTTTGCAACAGAGCTGCATCTTGTATATTGTTAGGAAAATTATTGCATTTAGAGCAGGGAGAGAAGAGAGAAATCCTCGCCTTATTGATTACCAGAGTGAGATAATTACAGACAGAAAAGTATGCGAAAATTCCGACAATAATTTAAATGCAGTCAAACTTCAAATTACATACTTCAATTTTAACATTATGTTGTCTAAACATACAAAGATTAAGATTTTCCTAGGATGCTATTTCTGCGCTGACTTTAATTAATATCGATTTACTAATTTTGACATTAAAACGGATTATTCCGTATATTCTCTTGTATATAACTTATCATTTTCACGGTATGGGTCATCTTCTCAATTCAAAACATGGTTATCCTGGATTTGTGGTAGGATAACCTTGAAACTCAGTAGCTTTGGACCAGTGCCCGGGTTAATATTATTTCGCTCACTTGCAAAACTTAGTGATTTTCGGTGCTAGATTATGTAATATACTAGATGACCCGTCAAACGCGGTTAAGCCATATATTTTTTCTGGAATCTCTTAAATGGACAGACACTTTTATAGAAGCTTACATCAAACCAGTGAGGTCATATTTCCAAAAATGGTCGTCCTCGTCGTATAACAGTCGGTAGTAACATATGGACTATTGTTTGCTTACTTGCGAAATCGTCACATGCGAAATTAAACTTGCCTTTGCGGATATTAGGGTCTCCGCTTAGTTACGCTGGACGGATTCGTCCATAGATAACGAGTCGCTACCTGATGACAGCGGTCTTAGGCCGGATGACCAAAATCTAGCAGCTGGTACAGTAGCTTCTGGATTTTGGTACTAAATTGTCGTTAGCCCTCTACAGCGACAGGGATAAATAAGGTGCAATCCCTTTGAGCTTTTGTCAAGGACTCTACAACCTCAAAATAGTAATATAACATAAAAACAATAAACTAAATCATCAGAAAATGTTTGAACCAGTCACGAGCCAGGCTTTAATTCATTAAAAACAAACACTCAAAGTATAGTATCTTCACGCCCATATCCCCTAAGAAGTAGGAAGATGCACAACCAGGGTACCCACGACTAGCCGAAGGCATTAAGTCCCACAATGTGATAGGTGGGCACATATCGAATCCCGGACAACGTACTTTTATTAGAAAATTTAAAAACTAATTTTCTTTTTCTCTAGGATTAAATTTACGACCCAGATGGATGCAAACCGATGCTAACAGCAAGTGTTTCCAACTATCTAGGATTCCTGTTAAAGTCTGACGATTTGAGTTTGATTGGTTTTAGAGATACCGCTGTCCACGAGTCAAAAAGTGGGAAATTTAGCCATGAGCTTCCTGTTTAACACGCAAACATAAATTTGTTTTCGTATTTTTCTGGAGATCTTTTATATTTGATTTGTCTGCGTAGTAAAACTTTTATATTATGATAAAATATATTTTATAAACTATATTCGTGTAAATTTATTAGGTTGTAAAAGTAGGTCTTTAAGTATATTTTCTGCCGCTAGCAGATATACATATGTGTCAGAACGACGTTTACCTGGTCAGCTAGTTATTTTGTACCGGTATTGAAAAATATTATAATGTAGCAGCCTTGCAACCTTGCTAACTTTACAGCGCCGTCGATCAAAAATGTTAAATAGAAGTAGTATTAAGTGACGTATAAAACCGTCCTACGTAATCGATCAATGTGCTATGACCCTAGCAGATTATTCAATAAAATTAAACAGAAACGAGGAAATAAAACCCACCAGAGATCCTCGTTCTTGATTAAAGCAGAGGTTATAGGATTAAAAGCAAACCCCGGGCCCGAGCTGAATTGAAAACGACTCTATTACGGCGACCCGCCGCTTAAATGTCAATTTGTTTCACGTTGATAAGGGAGCTTATCTGCGATTACTGAATCGATAGGAGGCGAGATTGAAGGTTTTAGTACTTGACAGAATATTAAATGATAAGTGGCGACTTTTTTTTATTTCACGTTTTTTAGACGAATCGTTCTATATCTACGTCCACGATGTTGATAAATTGCAGGGAAGTAGAAGTTAATACGGTTACGTTCCGTGGGTAAAAATGTCTAGTAATCAATTTTAAGCCTCTAAGGCAGCGGTTTTTAAACTTTTTGTTTGTACACTTTCACATTTTTACAAATGTCACGGATCCTTAAAATTAATTAAACATACAACGAATTTTATGAATTATTTTAATAAACAAATGTTAATTAAAATATTGTCATAATTTGCGTTGTAATGGCAATACTGACCTTATTAAAGTAAAGCATTTCATCATTTTAACAGTTTTAGTAAAACACAAACAGTTTTATTGCATAAAAGTAATATATTTTTCCAAGTAAACGTAACCTCAAATTTGTTATTTATATGTAAGTATAGTTCAAAAAGAAAGAGATCGTAATACATGTATAATTCTAAAGGAAGCATTAATTGATTATGCAATTTTTATTGGTTCCAAGGTAAACGGTGTATGAAAAGTGGTCCTTGTCCTTAATTGTATCTGTTTAAGAAAATAGTCTTAAACCTGAAAAAGTAGAAAAGAACCAGAACCGACTATGTTTTTTTTTCAATACACACCCAAAAATACCTATTTGTCTTGTTTCCGAAACGCGTCTTTTCTATTTTGACCATATTAGGTTTTCTAAATTTACAAAAAGAAACATCTAAAATAAAACTTTGAGGTCACCAGAACACTTTGACCATCGTGTATTTGACTTGCTTATTTAAAAGCTCAAAAAAGTATTTATTGATAGATAACACAACATAGGACAAAATAAAACTTAAAAGCAAAAGAAAATATAAAGCACAAACGACTTAGTCACATTAATCTATTTTTCAATAGATTTTATTTGAAACGTCTTTTGAAAAAAGGTGTAAAGGTAGGAATATAAATAAATAAATAAAAATCCCTTAACAAATTACACAAATTTTCGTAATTCTAATTTAAGTAAACTTTGTGCTTGTGTATAATATGAGTGCTAGTCAGCGATACTAATAAGTACATTGCAAGAAATTCGTAATTAGGTAATAAATGTACCTTATTAACACTTACATTCAGAAATGCATAAATCTAAATGTTCGTCACACCTAGTCTGTTCTAGGCGGGAATCAAACCAGAGCCTCGCGGTAAGCCGATGAAGTTAGTCGTGTACGCTAACCACTTGCCCGACTAGGAGGAGAAATAAAACATTGCTAGACAAAGAACGAAGGCATGACCCCATACACCATTTTATTCAAGGTGAAATATTAGCGTTAAAACATCAGGAAAATGCCTTAAATACTTGCGTTATGGTACAATTATAAAATGTAGAAAAAATATTTATTAGGCAACTTCTGCAGTCACTTTTTAGACGCTTAAAGTTTTAGGCAAAGGTGTTTGTGCCAATGTCCTTCGGACAATGGTTTTCGGACCCTACTGAGAGTGATTTGCAGAGATAATGTAATGTAATGTTATGTTAATATAGATTTTATTAATTCAAATGTTTTTTGAAGTTATACTTCTTTTGGCGCGTTAGGAAAAAATGATGAGGGTAATTTTTTACTATGCGCGCGCACACCGTCACGAGAAACCGACATGATGAAGTTAGCTATAGATAACATTTTAGTTTTTCAAAAAAAGGTACCAACAAAGTAAAAGTAAGGAAGTCTACGTATGTTTGCGTGAGAACTGACAACTGTATTCACAATATTTCTTTATTTCTATGGTTAGTGTCATTTTGTCTCCAAATGTAAAATAAGGCAAAAGATAAAATTTTTAAAAAGATTTTTATCTTATTACGCCGAAGAAGTATAACTTCTAACGCGTGTACATAAGTACACACACAATTTTTTGTGTCTAAAATCGAACCCGAGCTTTCTCAATCGTAAATACGTGTACACCCAATCGACCAACGAGGGCGGCCAAATTAAAATAACAATTTCCTCAGATGTCGACAATTAAGGATAAATAATATTTATATTCGAGAGGGGAATTTTGATTTTAATAGGAATGTACTTCAATTTAGGTGAAATTTTCCTTTTATAAATACGCACCGTTTGAAATATGTAAATACCCTAAATGAAATACTTGGCATCCCCTTCGTAATGCTATTGTTGGCTGAATGGATTCTGTTTGATATATGAGGGTAGGTTTTTGTTGGAGGGATGCAGGGTAGAGGATCCTCCTAAAGAGATATACCGAATGTGTCAGCGGCTTATTATTTTTTGTTTGTACTAAGACAAATAGCTGATGAACTTGATGATAGTAAGATACACGTCGCCTGTAGATGTTAGCGTTCGGGTAGCCTCGGAAGCCAATGCCTCGGTGAGTGAGGACGAGGCTCGGACTGTCACAAGTTGGCTCGGCATGGTGGCACTCAAACGCGACCATAACTTTGTCATTTTTTGTCTGCTCAAAGTAGCATCAGTCTGAGATACTCGTGCGGTATTACTGGATCTTCTCTATATTGTTAACGAAAGAGCGTACTTCCGATGTAATCCCATTGCCATCTAGTCTAAACTTGATAGTGGAATCCTTCGGAAATCGAGGATAACGCTCATTTTTTGTATAATTATAATTAGACGACGTAATGTTAAATTGTAGTCGTTTTATTTTGCAGTTTTACTGTGGTTTTGTTGTTTACATATAATAGAAATGCATCCTTATTTGCGTTGGTCATCGTATCACGCATAAACATATGAACATTTTGCATTTTTTTTGGTCTGTTAGTTATTGTCAGAAGAAAGGTTTTCCTTTTTTAAATGATGATATAGCGAAGAAGCAAACGGCTCTCCTGAAAGCGAGAGATGACCGTGGCCAATGGGCATCCTAGATGTTACAAGTACGTTACTGTGTTATTGCCGAAATTTTAGGCCCAATGTTATCCTCCCGACCGGCACATGATACTGTAATTATGGTAGTGGATCCCTACCCAGATGATTATGTTTTTTAGTTTAGTAATGTATTTAAATATTTTTTTTTGTTAATGTTAAAATATTTGCACACCAATATATGGTAGAATATGTTGATATATTTAAATATTTTTGTAACATCTCATCTCAGGAATATGTGTGTAACATATTCCTCAAATAAATAATTTTCTTTCTTTCTTTCTTTATAAAAGATTTTTTAGAGAAGGGAAAGATTTCAATAAAGTTAAGACATGACATCTGTCGGTTCAGCCAGTTTTTATGTAAAATTCGTAGTATAATTCTTATAGTTTGTACAGTGGACTTAAAATACGTAGGTACGTATGGACAGACATACGCCTATGGAACCCTAATAAAAAGCCAAAACGATGAAAAAAGTGGCTAAACTGCCAAAAGCTTACCAAACTCGTTTCCCATGTTAAACTTATTTATTGAGCGGCTAGTGTTTACTGTGTTTTTATGAGTTGTCCGTAAAAAGGCACTTAGAGATTACCGGCATTGGGCATTTTACGGGGTGTTTTATGATTAGTGTTTCTCCTTAAAGAGATTTAGGTACTGGGAAATAGACACGAGTGAGGCCACATAAATAAATATAAATTAATAGTTTTCACTAACCTTTGATAAAAATTTGTCCGCAATGTTGTAGTTAGTATCATATCTATGACGTCAGCTTGCAAACGAAAGAATCCACATCGAAACCTTGGTGAAATTCCATCCGTTTTAAGTGTGATGCGAAAAAAGGAAAGTAAATATTTTTTTTTTGTATATACCTAGATTTTTTGTTTAATACTTTTGTGCAGTAATGTACGAAGTTGAAACTAATGCTACCTGCCATATTCTACCAGTTCACCTGACTTTCTTTGATACATAGTTTTGTGAAGTGCATTAAAATTAATTTCTAGCGGTCCGACGTCAAATTTGACTTCTTAAAGTCCCTGGTTCGGTCCTTGGGTAGGGCGACAAAAAAAATTGAAAATGTATATTTTGAATTTTCTAACAAAAATAATGTTTTCCGGGATTGGACGTATGCCCGGTTGGCGATAGGCTTGCTACCTATTACATTGTGGGACTTAGTGTCTTCGCCTAGTCATGGGTGTTCTGGTTTCGTCTCTGCCTGCTACTTCAGAGATATGGGCGTGAAGATACTCATTTGCAAAAGTGCACAAATAAAGTAAAGTGACATCTAAACAAATAAATACATTCACATTTTTACATGTTAATAAAAATTAATTAGCTAGTTGTAGAAAGTTGCAACTTATACTTAAAAGAAAAAATATAATAAATATTGAATTGATGACTTCTTCGTCGGTGGAAAATTTACAAAGAAGCTAAACAATTAACAAGTATGTTTTGCGTACAAAAGCATATTGTATATAACGTGTAGGTCGACCGCGCTTCGACCACATTCATGACAAAGGAATACTTAGAAGTTTGCGAGTTGCTTAATTTGTTTCATACTAAAATTAGCTTAATGTAAGAACCGACTTAATCTCATTGTTAACTTTGTAAAAGTTCTTCAGCTGACTGATGGGTTCCTGTACTTGTTTAAATATTCATTACATTGAGATTTATTAGACAGTGAAGTGAATTCTAATTAAAAAGTTCCTACAGCTTTGTGAAATGAGAGCATAGCTAAGTAGAGTTTAAAATATCCTTATTAAGGTGATAGGATTATCATGATGAAAGAGAACGGCCATAGACTTCTTCAGAAGTCGCACTTATGGCGTTGCATTTCGCGCAGATGTTGCTAACTTCCGCCATTGTGGCCATTGATTGATGCTCGCAATCTGAGTATAGTAAAACGTCACGAAATAAGTTTTTCATTCATAGATGTGTCAATAAACACGCGAAAACTTTTGCCTTATACCAAGTTTTAGTTTGTTGGTATGTAAAAGCTTTTGAAGTGTTAATGTGAAAATATGTATATGAATAAACGAGAGTATTTATTTTTACCTCTTACTATATGTTATTGCAATTATGCAATATTGTCACAATGATTACCATCCTCACTGTTGTTTAGGTGGATTCTTTATCGCACTTAATGTTATTAGCGGGTTTGCAGAAAAGAGGTAATTTATTTAAAAACACCTTGTACTTTCCACAATATATTTTTTTATTTTTTATTTTTATAATTTAGCCAACCGGTTTCGCTATACAAACATCATCAGGGCTATATAACAACTTATATAGCCCTTATATAGTTACTTATATAGCCCTTATATAGTTTTTATATAGCCCTGATGATGTTTGTATAGCGAAACCGGTTGGCTAAATTATAAAAATAAAAAATAATAAAATATATTGTGGAAAGTACAAGTGTTTTCAAATAAATTACATCAAGAATGGAATTCCACCAAGCTCCGACGATAAGAAGTATAGAATCTAGAAAAGAGGTAGTTTATAACCACTTATATATTTATTTTGTTACGTACGTTAATCAATGCTGCCACATCCGAAAATCGAAGTCGCTTTTCTACAGTTTTAGTGCGCTCCAATTAAGTTTGTATTTTGATAAAATTTTATTAAACGTTGCTTATATGTATGAACTTTTTATCCAGATCATACATTAAAGTATTATTGGTTTAATATAAAAATCATTTTTGTAAGTTACTTGGACACATGGCCCTTATATTATATCAAAAAATTAAGTAGTTATTCAAGACTAACCTTATAGCCGACTCTAGTCGACGCTGGGCACAGTTGCATGTCCTAACCAGAGCTCTAGGTCATGGGGAACATGTTATGATAGAGGATTGAAGAACCAGCTTCGTTTGATCATAGTCATCCAAAAACTTAACTTTTCATAATTGAGAGATGTGGGAAGAATGATCATCATCATTACTTAAGTCTCAGCTGGATTCTCGTCATATACTCTAATTTTGATTACTTGTTTAAATCAACAAACTGTCCAATATTAGTCCAAAGTATCTATGTACCAGTTAATTATTGGTTCAAAGCCAACCAACCACAACTCGATTGGTTCATTTACAAACAGACTACAATACAATTACATTAACAGTGAGTGTTAGTGCCATACGTGGGATATAATGTAAATTGAATTATATAGATTGAAATATACCATTATTTTGAGTTGTTTCAGTTGCTTTTTGGTAAATTTGGAGTTTTCGTTTTAATATTAGTAGACCTTTTTGTTGAATGACTATCATGTTGTTAACCCCTGTTTTTACAATTTCAACGAGCTTTAATCAGAAATAAGACTTTAGCCTCTTTTGTTATTTTTAGTCTTGTTTATTAAAACCTTTTTATTGAATGACTATCATGTTGTTAACCCCTGTTTTTACAATTTCAACGAGCTTTAATCAGAAATAAGACTTTAGCCTCTTTTGTTATTTTTAGTCCTGTTTTAATAAAACTTAGACGTTCATACAGAAAAAGTGAATAAGCTACTTCTAGCTTTTTTGAACATCACTATCTTCGATCCAAAAAAAAACTTTTCAGGAATTCTGCTGAATTGACCAAATAATATTTTATGTATCTTGACGTCTAATGCTCGCCATATACATTCGGAATCTCTTTACGGAATGCCGTTCCGAAATTCCAAAAAAAAATGCACCCCATACAAATCCACTCAAATTCCGCATAGATAAAATTAAGACGTGTAGTCTGTGGTAGGTCAATAGATTTATTTGGATTTGTTGCGTTTGATTTTTTTTACGAAACGAAATTCCGTATCAAAATTCTGAATGTATGTAGCGGTTATTATTATTATTTATGACATTGGAAGGCAAACAAGCAGACGGATTTCCTGATAGTAAGAAATTCCCGCCGCCTAGAGACACCAAAGGTGGTAATGGTGCGTTGCCAACCAGAGGCCGGGATGTTAGGCCTCGAGCAAAAGTAAGTTTACCGGCTACCTTACCCTCCGAACCGGAACACGTCATGATGTTATGGCGGCAGGAATAGGTAAGGCGGTGGTACCGATCCGGGTGACTCACTGCCAAACTCTACCACCTAGTCGGATGTCACGGTGTTAGTGATGGTAAGCCTTTGCTCGCCTTTTACGAGCTGCCTTTCAAGGAAGGCAGATGGTCTATTCTACAAAGGAGCCCGGACCAACACGGGGAAAACCTTACCTTACCTACCTTACCTTACTACTGATCCTCACGTACAATCTCGCCCAGTGTGAGCCGTGACGAAGGTCGGTAGAATTAAGATGTTAAAAATTTTCAGCGTTATACATAACCTGTTTTTATCTCCTTATGTTTTCGCTATAAATAAATTCGTTTATTCTCTACAAGTTTCAAAGTAAACTATGGAGTTTTAGCGCTATCGAGAGAAAAGGTGTTCGAAGTTTTTTTATAATTATTGAATTTCGTGTTTATGTTGACTGACATTAGTCACCTATGATGGCATCTTGTACAATTTAGTTCAGTAAAAGTGCACTAATTAAATAATCATGAAGAAAGTAGCGTATCCTTTCCGTTTCGAAGGGTAAGGTAGCTGGTAGACTTGCACGTCAGTCCTGACATCGACAGGATAGCGAACGCATACATCTATGGTGTCTGTAGGCTACGGTCGTCTGTCACCATCAGGAGAGTCGTGTGCTTGTTCGTTGTCCTTTTGTATAAAAAATAAATAACTAATGAATTTGTTTAACGGTACGGTTAATGGCGTAGAGTAATTGGCAAAGTTTGTGAGTCACGGCAGCACTTTATCCTGAAGTTGGAGCAACTTGAAGCCAGACCTCGCTGTTCCTGTTTCTACACTATTAAATTACAACTTCGCAGCTATTTCAAAACCGCTCTAAAGATTACTCATTTATTACAAGTTAAACAACATGAAGCTTACTAATATCGACTATTCGTAAGTTTTGTCCGATTCTGCTTTCCAGCGAAATGTTTGGAAAACGCTGTGCTCCTCGTACTTCTTGTTGTTATGTACGTACTGATCGCGTATGTGATCTTGTATTCTGGTATTGGCATTCAATACACAAGTTCGATTCCCGGGTTAGCTTTGTAATAAAACAATGTTTCCTGTGATTGGACAAGTGTCCGGTTGGCGATAGGTTTATAAGATTGAGTAGTACATTCGGCTAAAGTCTTGTGCCCTAGTTGAATTTCTGCCTACTTCAACTTCTAGGGAACAATGTCGTGAAGATATTTACTACTAGCAGTTTCACGCATTTTCGCCTGCTTAACTTGGCTTTTACTGCACCGATTTTGAAAACAAAGCCTATTCACTCAGGAATAATGTAGCATTCTAAGGATGAAAGAATTTTTAAAATAGGTCCAATAGTTTAGGAGCCTATTCATTTCAAATAAACTAACAAAAAATCAAACATTTCCTCTTTTTAATATTAGTATAGATGATCCTAGTGTGTTTGATTGAGATTGGAGAAAAACAAGGAGACAGGTTTTCCGCTGTTAAGAAATACACGTCGCCTATAGACACCAAAGAGTGTAATAATGCGTTGCCAACTGAGGATAGTGTTAAGTCGCTAGTCCGGAACACGAGAAAGACGTGCACCGTCTTTGTAACATGGTAGATCTCTACTTGGAGAAGTTTCTTAAATATCTGTTCTAGTTATAAGTTTAACCTTACTTAAAGTTTAGGTCTTGGACTAGAATTAAAAATTAGAACTCTGATATGCATTGTCGATGTATTGTTTTTGTGCTCTGTTCAAACAAACTAACAAAATGCTTATGATCTTTTTTTTATGATATTGGAAGGCAAACAAGCAGACGGATTTCCAGATGGTAAGAAATTCACGCCGCCTAGAGACAACAAAGGTGGTAATGGTGCGTTGCCAACCTGAGGCCAGGATGTTAGGCCTCGAGCAAAATAAAGTTTACCGGCTACCTCACCCTCCAAACCAGAACACGTCATGACTTTATGGCGGCAGGAATAGGTAAGGCGGTGGTACCAATCCGGGTGAGTCGCTGCAAAACTATACAACCTAGTCAGATGTCACGCTGTTAGTGACGGTAAGCCTATGCTCGCCTTTTACGAGCTGCCTGGCAGGAAGGCAGATGGTCTATTCTGCAAAGGAGCCCGGACCAGCACGGGGGATACATATCGTATGTTTGTATGTATATATGATATTTAAGTTAAAAAAGTAATTTAATTAGTTTTAATTAAAAGAAACACAATGTGGTGTACTGGGCTTTCCAAATTTCATTAATTTAAATAATTCCCGTTTTTATTTATTCTCCATTCCCTCTCGAAAATATTTAACATTTTCGCAGAAAAAGGGTCTTTTGTAAATATTTATTCAAATTATTGGCATACAGAATATATTTCAGATTTCGCATTAAAAAGTAAATGAAACATCAAAGGAGAGATTCCAAGTGTTAATTACAGTCGAGGAAAAACTACTCGAATAAAATGAGGAGAACTTGACGGGATTGTACTCCAAGATGGCTCCTGTGTAGGGTTGAACATTGTTCCGTATTGTATCGATATTTTTGTTCGTCACACATGTCACAGATTTTATGTAAAAAAAAATTAGGAAAGGATATTAATTGTATTTTTGACAAGATGTAGAAAACGCGAATTAAATTTTATGAAATGAATTGTGACAGCTAATCCATGGTAAAGTTTTACGGCAATTTAACAACATTAAAGTGCTTTTTTGTTCCTTTAGCATAACTTTCCTATTACCTTACAATAACCTGAATGTATTATTTTTTAAATTTGCCATTTCAAAGCTGGCCAAAACAAAACGTTCGTTTGAAGAAGTTGAATCTAACCTCACTAGAGATACTATTGTGTATAGTACCGTCGACCATATGATCCGTACTACTTATGAAAGACAATTTAGCATTTTTGTCAAGCATTTCCTATGTGTCGTGCAATGGCAGAATGTTTACTGTCATCGTGAATTTGATGACAGTTAACGTGATTTGATAGGTGGTTAAATTTTACATTTTCAATCGATAAACCATACCATACCATACCTACCATATCGATACCTCACTGACGCTATTCCCGACTTTTTCTCGTTTCTCATATCGTAAGGATAATGTCGAATATCGATATCATGTGTATCAATACCTACAAACACTATTCTCGTATTTTCTTATTTCAAACCACCACAGGTGTTAAAGTGGTGTTTATTTTTCTCAAGACAGAATTCAATTTCCTTTGAAACGTGGTCTTAGATAGTATTAAGTGTAGTGAACGAGAGATAGTAATGGCGCTTTATGGTTGGCTTCTTTTTGTTTGAAAAGAAAGCAATATGTTAAAGTCATTTTAATTATAATATACATATTAAAGATATTTTGTATTTTTGGTACTGAAAAAAAGAAGTAGTACAAATTACTCTTTTTTCGTCTTGTTGTTAATTTCTGTTATTTTTTTTATCACCTCGTTTGCTGAAGAGTTATAGTACACGCCCGACTCTACCGACCAACTGGCTCGGATTCATTTCCCTACAGGGCCTAGCATTTGTGCGATCAACAAATGTTTGGGCGTTTATTGTACTCGTATTTACTAAGAGATCTTGTAAGTGTTTCTGTGTATTCGTATAGTTGATTTAACACTAGCAAATGATTTTTTTTATGATATAGGAAGGCAAACAAGCTGACGGATTTGATGGTAAGAAATTTCTGCTGCCTAGCGACACCAAAGGTGGTAATGGTGCGTTGCAAACCTGAGACTGGGATGGTAGACCACGAGCAAAAGTAAGTTTACTGGCTACCTTACCCTCCGAACCGGAACACGTCATCACGTTATGGCGGCTAATCTGTGTTGTCTATAGGCAATCTCAGTTTCCCCTTACCACCAGGAGAGCCGTATGCTTGTCTTCTTACCTCTAATATAAAAAAAAACGTAACTAATTCCTAACATTGGGGGATCCATCGCCTTGATAGTCTTGCTATCATTAAAAAAGTTGAATTGTTTTCATCATTGTGTTTATAAATGAAAATGTTTTATGATATTTTTCGTCACAAAAGTATCAATACGTATTAGGTTTAACTAGGCCTGTATGTTCGTATTTCTGATTCTCGATACTAAAGTTTTGTTTATCTTTCTTCTGACAAAGTTCAATTTCCTTTGAAGATGTGATATCTGAGCTAAAGTACTCGTAAGGCGTGAAGCGAACAAGATAATAACGGGGTGATGATAAAACTTTGATGTTTACTTTTAACCGTTTTAGAGGTTTGTTCATCAAAAATTTAACATCAAAAAATGTTATAAACTTTCTTATTAATCGCCTCTGTGGTCTAGCGGTTCAGTTGTTGGATTTGACTGCATGAGTCAGGTTCGAATGCCGGGTCGGGCAACAAAAAAATATAATTGCATTTCTCCAATTTTCTAATAAAAAAAAATTGGTCGGGTTGGATATGTGCCCGGTTGGCGATAGCCTTGCCACCTGTCACATTGTGGGACTTAGTGTCTTCGGCTAGTCGTGGGTGCCCTGGTTGTGCCTCTGCCTACCTCTTCGGGGATATGGACGTGAAAATGCTTCAATTTAATTAACCAAATGGTTTATTGTATATCCCAAGTTCCATCAGTCCGCCATTAAATTTCGTTCTATCATAAATAGCGGGTATTTGGTATGAAAACAGTGTTGCCAGCTGTCTAGAATTTTACCTAAATAAATTTATACCACTCACCCTAATTGGAGTCTGAAATGTGCTAGGCTTTTACTGCATAGAGTTATTAAAGTGGCCCGTTTATTATACGCTGTCTGCAAAAAATATGAGTAATTATGTGCGTAGGTGCTTGTCATTGTTGTTACGGTCTGGCGGATAATGTCGCAGACACATGACTTAGTTATATAGCCAGACAGTTTGAATTTATGAATTAGAGGTACTCTCTGGCTAGACAGGTTTTTTCAGATCACTCTCTGGCATTATCCGAGTTTGGTGTCATGGTCTCCGAATCCGGAGTGTTTGAATAAGCATAGTAAAACTGTAACAAACCAACTTTGATTTTATTAAGGGATTCATCTACGTACACACAAATATGG
>NJDD01005875.1:325218-346586 GCA_002245505.1 Calephelis nemesis
GCTTCCTTTACATTCTTCACTAAATATCTTCACTGTCACTGAACTTCCAGGCCTGGCCTTCAGGCCTTTATGATGGTATGTAGTTTTTCCTATTGAATTGAGTAACGGGTAGTAGAAATATGTTGAAAAATAATATTTTAACTATAAGCAGTGAATAAATAAGCTGACGGATTTCCGAATGATGAACATGTTGAACTCAGACATCAAATATGGTTATGGTGCGTTTTCAAATAGACTAGGATGTAAAGTCTTATGTGTAAGTTAACCAGCTACCCCACAATTCATTCCGTAAAACGATAGATGCAAGCACTGACTGTAACAGTTGGAAGAGTAAAGGCAGTGGTCCAAATACGAGGAGTCGTCGCAAAATTCTACCTCCTAGACTTGGAACGGTGATGACGACAAACGAACCCACACTCGTCTCGACGATCGATCTTACAAACTGTTTGGTAAGAAAGTAATTGGTGTTTACTCTTCTAGGGAACTGGTATAAAAATCCAATTGTTTTAAGATCTGAAATAAATAGAACTAATCACGTAAGGTAATAAAAAAGGCAAATAAAATTCACACTACCTTACACTTTTGTTTCCCTGTCAAGTCGAATCTCTGGCCAGTAGAGAGTAGTGTACTAGTGTCACACATACTACTACAGTTATGAGATACACAATAAAAACATACATTAATTAATTTTAACGCATATATAGAACTATATCATGTATTATTTATTTTTTCAGGTAAAATTCGGCCCCGTTTTTCGTGGCATATTGAGGTACAACAGTGTTATTCGAGATACCAGGAAAGTAAACAATTAATTTATCCTTTTTTATGCAAATGTGATGGCAAATCGGCTTATGGCATAAGACAGCTAACGAGCTCGTCGCTCTCTTGATGGAAGAAATAACCAGCTTCTATAGACACCATAGATGTTATAGGTGCATCGTTGTCTTGTGGCCAGGGTGTTAAAATAAATTGTGGTCAATTGTGCAAGTCTACCGGCTACCCTACCTTTCGGACAGGCATAACATTGTCATTATAGCGACGGATGTGTAATATTTTCTATCAGAAGACCACTCACTTGGTGGTATAAAAAATATATATTCAAAGTATGAAAAAAGGAATGGTGTATAAAAAAAGGAAAGGAAGTAAATGCTTTGTGGAGTTGGCAGACGGATATATATAGAGTAGGTACATAAATTGGAAATTACAGACATAAAAATATATTTTACTTAGGAGGCCGTATCGCTAAACAATATCTTTAATGGCCAATATTAATAGCTTATCTAAGATAAAAGATATGGCTACTTTAAATTAGTTACCGGGCCATCATTGTTGTTTTTCAATAATTAACCAAAATATCTTACCAACAAAACTCTAGAAAGTCTATTTTGTATAATATGTAGATCGGTTATTAATATTGACAGAAAGGCAATATATAATGATAGTTTCTACTAAGAGACAGTAATTGGAAAACGTGCTGGTTGATGCAAACGTTTATAGTATTAATAGTCAAACAAGTTGACGGAATTTTTCATTGTAAGAAATAAATTGTGACTGTACCTATTATTAGTACGTCGCCAAGAGAAAATATGTTTTCAAAAGACTTAATAAATCACAAAGCACCACAAGATTTTATCAAAAATCTCATTAAACATTGTCAGCTACGATATATCTCGTAAAAGAATATCCCCACTATCATAGATATCGTGACGTAAGAGCTTGTACACGGAGGGACATGGCATAGGAAAAAACATACAAATTTATAGTAATACTAAACATATAAATAACAAAATTATATACATTTTAATGCTGATTGGGATTTGGGTTACATAATTGAATATTAACAGGCTTATTCATAAACGTTGCTTAACTTTTAATCACCAATTTAAGCAATGTTTAAAAAAATTCTGATTCATAAACGCTATTTAGAGTTAATCATTTGTTTAAATATACTCTTAAATAGCTGTCACTTTAAGCAACCTCGGACCCTTGTTTAAAATTTTAATCAACAAAATGGCTGACTAAATTTCAAACAGCTGATTTTATGTGCATTGACAAAATGCAACAACTAGCCATTTCATATGGCTTATTTGTGTATTCTTATGATTTTTTTATAATACACGCATTGAAATATTTTGATTTCGTTGAAGTGTGGACAAAATTGGATGGGATATGTTGGATTTTGGAACAATATAGGACTGTAATAACATGTTTTATTATGGAGATGGCCAATAACTCCTACGAAGAAACGAATAGTTTTCCAGAGCATTTTGTTATGATATTGGAAGCATAAAAGTAGACAGATTTTCTGATTGTGAGAATTTGACGCCGTCTAGAGACACCAAAGGTGTCAATGGTGAGATTCCAACCTGAGGCTGGGATGTCAAGCCCCGAGCAAAAGTAAGTTTACCGGTTACTTTACTCTACGAACCGGAACAATTCAACAGCAAGCGCTGACGTTATGGCGGCAGGAATATGTAAGGCGGTGGTACCGATCCCGGTGAGTCGCTGCGAAATTCACCTCCTAGTAAGTTGTCACGGTGCTAGTGACGGTAAGCCTATGCTCGATTTTTACGCGCTGTTTAACTCCTGTTAGATGGTAGATGGTCTATTCTACTTTCTACAAAGGAACTCGAGCCAACACGGGGAAAATATTACAGAAATGACATCATTTTTATATTTAGCTTAGTAACATAATGTAGATGCATTAAAAACATTATTTTTGAAATGCAGTGTATCAGTTTAAACGTTTTGTGTCTATGTTGCATCAACTTTATTTACTCTAATAAATTTAATTTTATTGTAGTACAATATGTACGAGTATTTT
This sequence comes from Calephelis nemesis, assembly GCA_002245505.1. Classification (NCBI taxonomy): domain Eukaryota; kingdom Metazoa; phylum Arthropoda; class Insecta; order Lepidoptera; family Riodinidae; genus Calephelis; species Calephelis nemesis. Next base: position 328,043 of record NJDD01005875.1, read on the forward strand.
ATTGTAGAAATATAAATACTCTTTAGCAAGAGGTTATAGATGTCCGACACCGTATCCAGAAACAACGATGTTGATAACGGATGACAATTGTTTAATCCACTTTTAGCAAAAGAAATACGCATACAGCCACATTTCTACCAAAACCTACCAAGTTAAGCAGTATTTAACTAAGTAATGTCAAAATGAACTTTATGAATAACAAATTTTTAAGCAATGCTTAAGGCTTAATCAAATGATTAGTTAAGCAATGCTTAGGAGGTTACTTAACTATTTTTTATGAATAAGGCAGTAATATTTGAAATGGGTCTGTCACTGTTTTATGAGATGTAAAATATTAAGCAAACAAGGTTAAAAGTAGTCTAACTCTTTTTTTACGTAATAATAAATTATAATTTGTGTTAGACAAAATTAAAAAATTGCTTCTTTTACTTTTGATTCTTGAAAGATTTTTAAGTTTAATTATATTAGGTTTACTATATTTTTCTTTAGACTACTTATACGAAAAACGGTTTTACATAACGAACGAAATGGGAAAAAATGCGACTAAACGTCTTAACAGGATTTTAAAATAATGATTTACTTTAGATTGATGTATAGATTAGAACCTTTTTAGAAATATGTTTTATAATTTAAAACCTGTCTTATTGTAAACGTATAAAAATACTTTAAACCAAATCTAAAATAATAACATCTCGCAGACGCAATATTTTTCTTGTTTGTTTATCGAAAACATAATGAAATATGGTTCCCAGGTAGTCCCCAAGACTGTCCAGTGTCCACCTGTAAAAGGCACAGTTACTATTTTTGGATATTTTACTCTTTGTTTCCTTCTAAAACGTTGTCACTCCTTATTTAACAATTGGATCAGTTAACATAGTACACTTAAATTAAGTATACAGTACAGTACACGTAAATTCGGATTTGATAATTAATCTCGATAATGTATTTTTCACGAACATACATATTTCAATTTTCCCTGGAGCCCCTTTTCCCTGGCTCGCAGTGTACGTCAATATCAGTTAACATGTTGCGCAGTGTTCTTATCTTCAGAATAAACAGCGATTATTACGGCGGAGAGCGAGGTGCTTCACCTAAATAATGTGGAGCGGTGCTACAAACTGTGGAATATTATTGTATACGTCGTACTGAAAGATGCTTTCTATGCAATAAGCGTATTGACTTGGGAAAACCTTTGGCATTGAGTTTACATAGAAGCTTTAGGTACTGTCAGTTACGAAAGTCCAATGTTAAATTTTACTTACAATTTATATGAAAAATTTGGCCTTATCTAACCCCAAATAAGCAAATTATAAGCATGTTTTATGAGATCAATGATACTAACATGTAGTAATACAAATAAATAGCTACCTAAATTTAATAAACACTCAGACCTAGAAAAGTACGGATATTTTTCATTGAAGAACCTGTCCTCATCAGGAGTCTTGAAAAAATGCCTGCCCCGTCAGGAATCGAATCCGAGCTCTGCTATTGGTCAGTGTAGTTATGCGTGTATGCTAATCTTTTGGCCAACGAGGCGGACAAGGAATTATTCTAGAAGTGAATAGAAAAGACCATCTGCCTCTGCCAGGAACCTTTTAAGCGTCAAACTGATGCTAGAATGCTATGCAGCAACTTGCCCAGGTAGGGATCGACCGTCTTGCATATTTCTGTGGCCGTAGTAATAGTTTCCGGTCAACTAGCACAATAGGCCTAATATCTCGACCACAGAACTGCTATGCACCCGTAAGGTCTATGGTCCGCGATTGTCTCTTGCCACCAGGAGAGCCCTGTGCTTGTTTATTGACCTCTTGTCCTACTCAAATAAATTGATTACGAATTTAACTTTATTGCGATTAGCACCTTGATTTTCTAAGGACGACGTGTATTTCCGTGCATTTCAAAAAGTAGCAACACTATGTTTGAGATAATTCAACCCTATAAACATATTTCACCCATTTTATTAGCAAATGCAACCTTTGGTCGCATGCTAGTGGACGATAAACAAAGACGTTAATGTCAGTCTTCATTAGAAAGTTTGTAGTCACTACTAACATTGTCTGAAGTCTTCTTTAAGAACAATTTCTATATGGCTACATAATACGTTAACATAGTGGATGTTAGTGGCTTTAATTAAAATAACTTTTAAAAATTGTTTAAGTCGCCGTAAGATTACCTTTCCCGGGGAAGGATTAACCTATTTACCTATTCCTGTTGCTTTAATGACGTTGTTTATAGATGTGTTATTTCGTGGTCCTACATTAGTCCTTGTAAAACTCGCATTTTGTGTAATTTTACATGTTTTTTATGCTTCTATTCAATAAATGTCTTATTAATAACCAAAGGCTGAGATAAGAGTAAAGTTAGATTAGTAGTAGTGATATATACAATTATACCTACCAGGTTGAACCTGGGAGTACTTACATCTATGTTTATAAATAATACAATAAGAAAATTTAGTTAGTTTTATGTAGTAGTTTTAATAAGTTATAATTTTGTTTGATATAATATTAACAGGCAAGTAGGCAGCTCTCCTGGTGGTTATTTAAAACAATATGATGACGTCATAGGACGTAATGACGGGGTAGTCAATTAAGTAACAGGTTAAAAGACGTTACTAAGTTCTTTAAAGTGTGGAGTACCTTCCTCGTGGAAGAAAAATGGAGAAGACACATCGATATTCCAGCAGTGAGCTTCAAACTGTAGGGGTACACTGGAATTCATTTCATGCAAATTTTAAATTGGAATCGGATTTATGTCATTTTGTACTCTTGAAAGTATTCCTAGCAATTTTTTTTTAGCGAAAACAAATATTTTTGTAACGGATTCGTTGTTGTTAAATTTTAATAATTTAGCAAATTATTCTGTTAAATTCTGAACAATAACTAGATTCAATATTACAGTTTGAAGGTCATGTGCTGGAAAACAATAAACAGTTAATGTCCTCCCTCGTATTTGAAACTATGTAGTCAGTAGTTACTTTTTCCCTAGACGGTAACAACAATGTTTACCGGATAATTTCACATGATTCAGGACATTTCTGTCTTCCATCTAAAGTAGCTATTTTTATAGTAGCCCGTCTCAGCAAACGCTATACAGCGGAAGATAAGCATGAAGACGGGTTTCCTGATGGAAAATATACGTCATCTATGGACAGCAATGGTGTTAGGTAATGATACAAAACTAAAAAATACACGACGTCTAAAGACACCAAATGCCGGTAATGGTCCTTTGTACATTTGAGGCTATACTGTTAAGCCTTTGTGAATAAAATTTGCTATATACGTAATCGAAAGTATGATTGGAAGATGTCAGTAACGATAACTAGCCAATATGGATGTCTTAATGGTAAAGTACACGACGTCTATAGACACCAAATACTGTAATGTAACTTTTATTGTTCAAGGTTGGGCTTTTGAACTCCGTGAGTAAAATTTGCAGTGTAGGTAATCGAAACTATGATTGGAAGATGACAAAAACGATAACTTGCTTTGACGGATTTCCTATTGTAAAAATTAAAAGTTGTTAATTAAAATTTGAATTAATTAAAAGTGTTGGTCCGAGTTCCTTTGCAGAATAGACCATCTGCCTTCCTTTACCAGGTTGCTCGTAAAAGGCGAGCATAGGCTTACCGTCACTAGCACCGTGATATCTGAGTAGGTGGTAGAGTTTCGCAGTGACTCACCCGGATTGGTACCACCGCCTAACCTATTCCTGCCGTCATAACGTCATGACGTGTTACGGTTTGGAGGGTAAGGTAGCCGGTAAACTTGCTTTTGCTCAAGGCCTAACATCCCGGCTTCAGGTTGGCAACGCACCATTACCACTTTTGGTGACTCTATGCGACGTGAAATTCTAACCACCAGGAAATCCGTCTGCTTGTTTGCCTTCCAATATCATAAAAAAACACGACGTCTATAGATGTGTAATGCTGCAATGGAAGGACCATTTCATTATATATCATCTTTTCCCCGTGTTGGTCCAGGCTCCTTTGCAGAATAGATCATCTACCTCCTACCAGGAAGCTCGTAAAAGGCGAGCAAAGTCTTACCGTCACTAACACCGTGACATCTGACTAGGTGGTATAAAGTTTCGCAGCGACTCACCCGGATTGGTACCACCGCCTTACCTAACCTTCCTGCCGCCATAACGTCATGACGTGTTCCGGTTCGGAGGGTAAGGTAGCCGGTAAACTGACTTTTGCTCAAGGTCTAACATCCCGGCTTCAGGTTGGCAACGCACCATTACCACCTTTGGTGTCTCTAGGCGGCGGGAATTTCTTACCATCAGGAAATCCGTCTGCTTGTTTGCCTTCCAATATCATAGAAAAAAAAATAGAAAAAAGTTCATTTGAAGTTGGGCTTTCAAACTGCGTAACACGTAAATGAAGAAAATTGGGTTTATCTGTTTGTAATATTAAAATAACCGCTTTCCACTTATTACATGCGTATGAATGTATAAACATTACACAACGCCTGTAGTAAGTGGAAACCGGTTATTTTAAACGTTTATTATTTAAATATTTAGCGCTTATTTTAAGCGTATAAACGTCGCATATACAAAAAACGTTTTTTACATCTTTACGTGTCTGCCTGTCTATGTGTTTGTTGGACGGCTGGACTGATGTTCACGAAACTCACTGGTACTCGTAGGTGGATGATGTAATAAGTTGTTACTTAGGCTAGGTACTTTAATTTTAGACTTTTTGTTGAATTCCACTCGGACAAGGTCGCGGGCATAACTTGTATTTAATAACACATCCAGACCCGGATCTGTCCCGTCGGGAATCGAACTTGATCGGTGGAAAGGAGGAGTACCTACGCTAACCTCTCGACCAACGAGTCGGTCAAATAATGTACAGTTAACATGTGCCCTTGTTTTTAAAACTTTGAAGTCGGTACTAATGTCCGAAGTCAGTACAACAATGTGTAACGTTTCACTTAACATCCTAAAGAATGTTATTGGTTTTAGTGTGAGAGTGCTTTTAAAGTTAGTTAGACTCCATCCGACCGTACACCATTACATTTATAGAGAAATATTACCTAGCTGTATTAATTCACTAGCTGAACCCGCCACTTCGTTTGTTCGTTGGCCGAGTAAATTAAAGAAAAAAGTAGTTTCCTAGTCTATTCGAAAGATAGCGCTACTTTAAAAACTTACTTCGTTTGTTTTAAAATATCACGCCATGAAACCGACTCCAACTGTTTTCATAGGTAACCACATATCCTATTAGCTGACCCGACAGATATATTATATATATATATGTCTTGCAGTCAACTATAAACTTTGAATTAAAATACGCTTACATTTTTTTTTATTTCATAGAATCTTCATCTGAAAATAATACAACAGAAAATATGTGTGTGTATCTTTATCGCATCGCTTTTCTTGGAGCGTAACAGAAAAAACACTTAGTATTTCGCGCTTTACACGACGTGCAAAAACGCCTCGTAGTTGTGAGTAATCATCAATGAAATTACCAGGAATGTAGTATGAAATTCGGCGATAACATACAGGCGTTTTTGTGGAGTAAGAGGTCAATAAATGTTATAGAGGAAGTTAACGAAAAATGGCTCTAATACTTTGATAAAAAAAGTTTCTTCAGAAATTAAATATGCAGTCGAATTGAGAACCTCTTACCTTGAAATTAAAAGACAATAATTAAAATATGTTATGGAAAGTATCGGCAATATTATGTTCATAAATTGTAGCTAAATGCCTGTATACAAAGACTTTGTAGAAAGTTCTAACGTTCCAAGTCTGAATTAACAACAATGTAACATTAACGTCCGAAACGTAACGGGTCACTTAAAATGATAAAGGACGTTAGTGGCTTTAATCTTGAGGGCCTTTAAAGGTAATGGGACCTTCCTCCTCCGTACCGTAATATAGTTTAAGTTGATTGGATCTTCGTACACTTTGTTGAATGTTGACCTCTTACATTTTTTTTGTCTCAGTTACTTTAGTACTTTTTAATAATCGCTCGTGAACTTTCCAATGTAATGTTTTAATACCCACTTTATAAATCTGTATAAAATTTACCGAGAGCCGACAGTTAGTTCAAGTAGACTCTATCATCATACACTTTCTTGAATGCTGACCTCTTACATTTTGTTAGAATCTCTTTTGATTGTAATGATCTCACTTATTGAATTTTTTTTCAAAACTCTCTCTGGCTTCTGTTCACCATGTAAGGGACTACGCGTAAAGACATGCATGTATGCATATTTTCCAGTTGAATAAGGTTGATGCTTTGTTACAAATAGGAGTTCGTTTTGTCGTTTTCTTTTATTTCATGTCAATAAGTATGCTTAAAGTGTTTTCGGAATACGATAAATTTATTATACTCACCAAAACGCTTAACAACCCTTAATTTTATGGTTAAATTCGGTAACAATAGTAACTATAACATCATTAGACGTTCCGTGGTATCAGGTAAACTTATAAAGGATGTTATAACGTGGCTATAATGTGATCGAGTCCTTAGAGGTAACGGGATTGACCGCGTCCGTACCGTATAATTAAGTTTAAGTATATTGGATGTTCATTCACATTGTTGAACGCTGACCTCTTAAATTTTTGATGTTGTTTTAGTATTACTAACTTTATTGAACAAGGACGTCTTGTCTTTAGTTTCGGTTTAAGTCTTAGTAAATTAATTTTTCTTACAAAAACACATGTTGAGTCAGGACGTCGTTATTTTGTCGTAGTAACTTTATTTTATTTTTATTCAACACATTGTTGAACAAGAGCGTCTTATTTTTTTGCTTAACTTAATTTTTCTTTTCATTAAATACATGTTGATCAAGAACGTCTTCAATTTTTTGTGGTTGGTAGTCTGCTATTGGATTAGTTTAAGACAACTAAAAATGTGTTTTTTCCAAAGTCTTCCAATTCTAATAAAAAAAACTTTACCCGGGATTTTTGGACACCTAAGTTTTCGGTTCGCATTATGTTTCCTATCTACCAAATTGTAGGGCTAAGTACCATCGGCTAATCTTGGGTTGCCTGGACAAACAGGTAACCCATGACTATCCGGTAGCCACGATTGTAATTTGTCTACTTCTTCGGAGATACGGGACCGAAGGTGTTATTTTTATTTTTCAGTAAATAAATCTGTTTTACGGTTAAGATAAAATTGATCTAGACAAAGCACCTGACTTTGATATATGTTATTGCTAAACGTTTGCACAAACTGGCCGTTGAAATATTGTCAACGGCGAGGGATTTTTATATGCATTCCCTCTAAAAATTCAAAAATACGTCCTGTTCCTGGAAACATACAATTCCCATAGAAATTGGTAATGGGTGTAAATTGTTTGTTATGCTTACCACATAGTTGTTACCCCCACTTCGTTTACCTTTGTGTTATGTAACAAGCGCTTATTTAGAAACAAAACTCCGACTGCGTCAAAGTTTCCAAGGCCAATTTTAAGTCCTAAACGTAAACGGTTAGGACTTGAAAACTTTAAGTCCTGAACGAGTATTTTAATCTAATTTTAAGCTTCATTATGCTTTGATATACCTTTTAAACGATATTTTACTTTAGCCACAGGTCTTTATAGTTAGTTCTTCAGCCGACTTTCAAGAAGCTTCAAGGTTTATAGCTTATATTTTTCATGTATGTTAGTCGATTTTCCGTTATTTGTAAACCGATTTTAAAAATTCACCTCAAATCAATTCGCCTCAAAGCCTCAATGTTTTTTTTTTAATATAATACTGGAAGGCAAACAAGCAGACGGATTTCCTGATGGTAAGAAATTCACGTCGCCTAGAGACACCAAAGGTGGTTATGGTGCGTTGCCAACCTGAGGCCGGGATGTAAAGCCTCGAGCAAGTTAGTTTACCGGCTACCTTACCCTCCAACCGGACCACGTCAACAGCAGGAATTGACGTTATGGCGACAGGAATAGGTAAGGCGGTGGTACCAATCCGGGCGAGTCGCTACGAAACTCTACCACCTAGTAAGATGTAACGGTGTTAGTGACGGTGAGCCTATGCTCGCCTTTTACGAGCTGCCTGGCAGGAAGGCAGTTGGTCTATTCTACAAAGGAGCCCGGACCAACACGGGGAAAATAAATTTAAATGTAAATTGTATTCTTTTTACGCAATTACTCGGCCTATAAGGAACTGATTTTTAATGATTCTTTTTTAAAAAGACAGTTCATGATTCTGAGGTAATAGTGATTTTTGAGTCAACTTATTAGTGGGATGCGAAAATCAAACAGCGGCTTGGTATCTAACTAAATAGTAGTAGCAGTAGTTGGTTTTCGTAGTTTTACTGAGATTGATTATTTCATTGATAGCGTACTTGTGGATCCACCTTTGAAACTTAAATGAGCTATTACAAGTATATGCGTGCGACTCCGAAGACATTTCTTACCCCGCACAACACCTTTGTGGAACCAGTCAGCATTAGCGGTATTTCTAAGCGAATGCGACTTAACCTTCAAAAAAAAGAACATACTACGTAATAGGTCGCCAACGCATCTGCGCTACTCCTGGTATTGCAGATGTCGGCAGGCGGCGGTGATCACTTTCCATCAGGTGACCAACTTGCACGCTTTCTTTTTGTATAACCATAAGGTACGTGTCGTATCAGTTATAAATAAAATTAGGGCACTTGCCGTACTAGTAATAAATAAAGTTATAAATTCGTATTGCTTTTGGATATATTTTTTTTTAAAGTAAATCGAAATTAACATCACTATTCCACCCAACTAAGCGTAAAAGCGGTCTTTCAATGATTGAAGTTTTGCAAAAATAGTTTTCTTTTTACTTTATATTTCGACTTTATTGTATACTAGCTGCGCCCCGCGGTTTCACCCGCGTAAGTCCCAATCCCGCAGGAACTCCGGGATAAAAAGTAGCCTATATGTTATTCTGGGTCTTCAGCTACCTACATACCAAATTTCATCGTAATCGGCTTTGTAGTTTTTGCGTGAAAGAGTAACAAACATCCATATATCCATACATACAAACTTTCGCATTTATAATATTAATAGGATTAAAATAAATATGTATATTACAATAATTCTTATCTCCAAGCAAATTTATTAGATGGTTATATTTTATAGCTTTAAGTTGATTTTTATGACATCAGATAGCTTTTGATAACAATAATTAACTCTACAATCTTTTTGTGGTAAAGCTTGTAAGATAAAGCTTGTACCCATATCATGGCAGAATTGTACCGGTTATCATCACATGCCGCAAGTCTGCCGTATTAAAGCACGACATCATTATACGTCCTATAAAAATATTTTTTTCTGGAATAACTATGTGTAATGTGTTGCAAACCTGGCGATTTTTACAACTTCACCGGGCTTTGTGGACCGAGGCTATGAAACCGTATTTTTGCTTTGAAGCATTTTTCAAAAATATAGTTTTGGCGTCATGACAAAGTCTCTGGTGGTAGAGCGCCGTGCTGCAGCTCGCCACCCACCTCTACGTATTTCTGTCGCCGTAATTATAGTGACATTTTCCGGTCGGTAGGGTGGGGTAGCCGGTAGACATGCACAATTTACTTAACATCTCGACAACAAGACAGCGACGAATTTTTTTATGTGAAAGTTTAGCTACACAGTAACATCCGTGGTCTATAGACACCATAGTGATGTTACAGGTTCTTCGCTGTCCTATGTAGCTGCGTTAGGGCTGGGACGTTAGGCCTGTTTTGAAAGTCTACACTCTACTGGTTGCTCTACTCTCTGAACTAAAACATGACCGAGTAAATTTTGGAGCAGGAATAAGTAAAGCGGAGTATCTCCGACAAATTGCTCACAGCACGCTACCAGTGGTCTTGTTGGTACTGACCTATATAACCCGTGCTCGTCTCTTTTGAGCTACGTGGTAAAGAGGCAGGTGGTCTATTATACAAAGAGGACCCGGTCTAACACGGGGAAACTTAAAACATGTATGGTGTTTCTACGCCACAGCTACATCTTACCATCAGGATAGCCTTGGGCTTGCTTCTTTATATTATCAAATAAAAAACAGGCTGGTTTTATGAAAAATTTATCTAACATTAGTTTTTGACCTACAAACCTTTCCGCAATAGTTTCTAAGTTTGTACATGAAATATATCTAGTAATAAAATGTCAAAGCGCCATTGAGTATATATCTCTAGAGCCTGTACAAACAACACGTGCCCCGAACATCGGACACCAGTTGCGATGTCGTTCGCTGCAGGCGTTGCTATTTTTATTGCCTAACGTTTACAAACATTCGCAAATACTGACCGTCGGAATATTTTTAACGGTGAGGGATTTTTAAATATACTGTGTATTAAAAGTATTTTTTGCTAAACCACAATTTACTATGTATCGGGGTATTATTACCATGCCTGACCTTTTTGACCAACTACTATGAGGATGGATGTAGGTACCCGAGTAGACCAAGGATGACATTTCACATCAGATAAATCGGATATTATCCGAGGGTGGTGTCAAGAGTTTCCGAAACCGGCCTGTTTGTATGAAAAGGGTAATGAATGTGAAGGCCGCAAGACAGGTTTGTCAGGATCGTGAGGTCTGGCACTCTCGTACTATCTGCCTACTTTGTAAGGGACTTGGCGTGAAGATATGTATGTATGTACTATGAGGAGGAGTTTATTTATTCGGCTATTTGTTTTTTGTATGTTTGTTACACTTACGCGATTATTCAGCCAAATAACGAACAGGTTTTGATGGTTCTATTTTGGTAAGATAGATCATAATTACGAGGTGGTCCCATAAAAATTTGATTACGAACCGACTCATTTTTGACTTTTTCAAGTATGTTGATCGAATTATTCGTCATTTCTTCTAAACACTTGGGTTGTGATTAGAAGAAATTTTCGCAGTATCTTCATAAAGGTGTGAAGAAATAGATCTTGCATGCGTATATAAAAACATACTTAAATAAATAATCTAGAAACATAGAAGGAGACTGCTTAATTTGGTACCACAGCACAGAGTACTAGTAGGTGGCAATATATACAAATATAACCAGGTAATATACTACTCTTTCAAGTACCGTGAAGAGATCAATAAAACACAAACTGTTTGTTTTTCATCAAAATTTATTTTCATCACCTTCAAAGTACACTCCTTCAGATACGATACATTTATGCCAACGAATAATCCAATCATCAAAACATTTGTTAAACGTTGTTTCCGGAATTGAGTTCAGTTCTCGCGAATTCTCTTTTATGTCTTTAATCGTTTGAAAATGGGCGCCAAGAAATTGTAATTTGGGTTAAGAAAAAATAAAGAAATTGGCTGAAGCTTTTGTTGGTCCGGGCTCCTTTGCAGAATAGACCATCTGCCTTCTTGCCATTCAGCGCGTAAAAGCCGAGTGTAGGCTTACCGTCACTAACTCAGTGACATTCTATTTGGTGGTCGAGTTTCGCAGCGAATCGCCCGGATTGGTACCATCGCCTTATTTATTCCTGTCGCTATAACGTCAAAGTTTGCCGTTGACAGAGAGAGTAAGGTAGCCGGTAAACTTACATTTGCTGGAGGCCTAACATCCATCGAGCAAATCGAGGCCTAACTTCCCCGCCTCAGGTCGGCAACGCACCATTTCCACATTTGGTGTCTAGGCGGCGTGAATTTCTTACCTTAAGGAAATCCGTCTGCTTGTTTACCTTACCAATATCATTAAAAATAAGCTATATCTGGTGAATATGGTGGTTGCTCGATGGTATTTGTTAATTTTTTAAAATTCGTTTACAATGATTGCCTTGTGCAAAGACACATCGTCGTGATGCAAAATCCAACAATTATCTTTCCTCAAGTCCGGGATTTTTCGACTCTTAACAGCCGCATAATGCTCAAATATTTCCTATTTACCGTTTGACCTTCCGGCAAGGATTCAAAGTATACAACACCGCGAACAAATTAGTCATGGATTTTCGCTTTCTTTTCAGTTGGAAGGCGCCACTCTGAAGCTTTTTGACTAGTTTGCATGTCAATCTCGTAAACCAGCGGTCGCCAACCCGCCGCTCGTTCATCTTTTGTAAATAAGTTATAAATGTCAAAATACATGCATGAACGTTCCTAAGTTGACCCTATCATATACGGCGTATAGTGAGAATTCAACCTTAAGAACGCGCTTCTCTGCGCCCATTTTAATTTTTTATGGGATGTGACACATCATACGTAGGTAGGGCCTTTAGTTTATTTTGTTTTTGCCGCCTTGTGGCCCTTGACTGCGAAAAGGTTGCCGACCGCTGTCGTAAACCCATGTCTCGTCACCAGTGACACTAAGTTTCATGAATATTGCCAAGCCAGCGACTCTGAATGCGATTGTTTCTTTAGTAAAAAATCAAGTGTTTGGAGGACTAGCCGAGCGCAAACATGTTTCATACCCAACTGACAGAATGAAACGGATCGACTCGTCAGATTCAGGCAATTCGGATTTTTCTCTTAAAGCTGAATAAGAATTTTTAAGCGAAGTTTTTTTAAAATGTTTTTTACTTTTGCATTGTTAACTTCAGTTGCAGACGTTGATGGCCTGCCAGAGCGAGGCAAATCTTCCGTCTCATCTTGACCACTTTCGAATGCCTTGTACCACCCATAAGAATGATAAAGTCAATTTTTGATAAAGTTGTATCACCGTAAGCCTTCTGTTACATTTTCATTAACTACGAACGCGAAATTCCATTGGCCATGCAAAATTTAAGACTTAACTATTATTTTTTGTTTGATGTTCTTGTCTATTATGATATTTGCAATGTACGCGAAGTATGATTTAAATAACTAAAACCAGCCCTGTATCCTATTAATATTTTAAATGCATAAGTTTGTCTGCCTGTTTGTTTGTTTGTTACTTCTTCATGCAAAAACTGTTTTACTAATTTTCATGAAATTTGGTACACACACAAGGGGTAACTTGTATTAACATATAGGATAGTTTTTATCCTGAAATAATGTTCCTCTAGTATCACGCCGGCAACGCCGCGGACAACAGCTAGTTTAATATTAATAACGGATGCAACTCAAAGTCCTCACCAAAATGAAAAAAAAGTTATACCAGTTTAACAACAACGAAAAAATTTGCATTTAAAACCAGGAATAAGTAATCCATTCTCGATACTTTTTTAAGTGAACGTATAACCAGATTTGTCGGATAAAAAGAAGAATGCAACTAAATTGTTAATGATATTTTAAGACAATAAATTACAAAGCTTCATTATTAGTACGAACGAGTAATGAACAGTTTCATGTATAGATGATGTTGTTGTTCTACCGAAGTTAGGGCTAGAATATTACTAAAGTAAATTTATTTGGCGTTGTCATCCTAGATTGTGTACTTAATGAAGCTTTCACATGTTCCTCTTTGTGCCGTATGTTGCCAGTAGAAATTTAATAACAAAAGTTTTAGCTTGCCATTTAAGTAAATAGTTTTGTTACGAACAGTAAGATCCGAGAAAGAGTGGGATTGAACGAAAGTGTTGGTGTAAAAATGAAAAAGGGCGTGCTCCGGTGGTTCGGTCGTGTGTAAAGAATGATGAATGAAATGGTGACATAATTATAATGCGAACGTGGAAGGATGTGAGTAGCCTAGGCCCTAGAAGACCAAGCTTGACATTTCGCAATCAAATTGATCAGGTTTTATGAGAAGGTATTGACAAGAATCTCCGCAATCAGCGTTTGGCACTCGATACTCTCCGCTTACGCCGTAAGGAGCTTAGCGTAAAGATAAGTAAGCAAGGATTTTGTTATGAAGTACGGTATAAGCTTTACAGAACAGCAATTTGCCCGGGCTCTACCACCGTCCCAATGCTACCGAAAAGTCAGTGTTTGGCACGGTCTTGCTTTTGTGTAGAGTGTAGGGTAGCCGGCAGGTTTGCAGATTTCCCGTAACACTCCGGTCACTGTAATGTTTTTTAACTATGTATTACATTTATATTGCATACCATTAAATTGTTGAATAGGTTTGAGCACTTTCCCCAATATTTCTAGTACATTCAATACTCATAGTAGAACAATAAAATTGACTTGATCTCGATCAAATATATTTGGAATCCCCTCCATATCATGGCCTACATTAGAAAAAATATCATCAAAATCCAACATACAAATTCAAAAATACAAAAACTTACAAACGAATTGATAACCTCGTTTTTGAAGCCTGTTATCCTGTTGTTCCGTCTTACTACAAAAAAATAAATCCTTGTTAAACAAGCATTTTATTAAACAGTATCTAAAATTGTATTCTCAACCAATAACGTGCTGCCATGTCATACACGTGTAGCGTCAAATTTGTTGTATGTTCGTTTTAAATAATAGTGGTAATTTTGTTGCGCACTCACTAAACTTATTTTAAGTTATCGCTATCTTCTTTTAACGCAAATATTAGAAAGAGATAAATCACTTATAGTGCTGTCAAATTAGTCTGCACACGACATTTCTTTAAAGTATATAGCTATACGTTTATTCTATCACTTGGAAAACGTTGATTAAAAACATCGCTATTTGACATGTCCCGACTAATCTGACAGTTTAAGATGTTCCATCTCTTTTGTTCTTGTTTTATTTCAAAAAGATAGCATGCATCTAAAAATAAGTTTAGTTTGTGAACAGCAGAATTACCAGCAGTGTGTAGCTAAACAGGCGTCTAAATAATTTTTGTAATAAGGCACTGTGTTTATTAATCTCTATGTTAATACAAACTCCGTGTCTTCGTATCTACCGAAGCCCGCACATTAACGTAATCTAGTTAATGATTAGATGGCGCTGCTAATCACCGTTGTGGGGATCCAGCTGCCGTCTCCCCGATGATAACGATCCTCGACAGTTAACACGCTGCTTAGATAAGCCAATGGCGGCCATGGAAAGTTGGTCCAGACTTTATGGGAAATGTCCAGGCAAAATTAGTTAATGACCGTTATTTATGGGGTTTTATTAACCCATAAACTACAATCATTAACATGCCAGCAACGGATTGGATACTCAATTTTGTGAGTGCGTATTCCCTTTGCGTTGTTCAGATTTATTTTTTGACTATGTAAAAAAAATATCTTCACGCCCATATCCCCGAAGAGGTAGGTAGAGACACAACCAGGGCACCCGCAACTAGTCGAAGACACTAAGTCCCATAATGTGATAGATGGCAAGCCTATCGCCAACCGGGCCCATATTCAATCCCGAGCAGCACTTTTTTATTGAATGGAATAAAAATGGAAAAACCAAATTTTCTTTTTGTTGCCCGACCTGGGAATCGAACCCGTGAACCGGTGAAGTCAAACCCAACATCTAGACCGCTAGACCACAGAGGCGATATCTAGTCTGACTACTGATACTATTCTGACTGTGTAGGGTATTTAAGTATAGCTAAACGTCAGGTGATTGCAGTTCAATGTGTTTTGTAATGAGAAAAAGTTTTTTTTTTATGTTATAGGAAGGCAAACAAGCAGACGGATTTCCTGATGGTAAGAAATTCACACCGCCTAGAGACACCAAAAATGGTAATGGTGCGTTGCCAACCTGAGGTCAGGATGTTAGGCCTCGAGCAAAAGTAAGTTTACCCGCTACCTTACCCTCCGAACCGGAACACGTCATGACGTTATGGCGACAGGAATAGGTGGTACCAATCCGGGCGAGTCGCTGCGAAACTCTTCCACCTAGTCAGATGTCACGGTGTTAGTGATGATAAGCCTTTGCTCGCCTTTTACGAGCTGCCTGGCAAGAAAGGCAGATGGTCTATTCTGCAAAGGAGCCCGGACCAACACGGGGAATAAATTATTTTCGGTCATACACGGTATGAATTATTTTTTCTACATTTACGCCGCCATCTTAACTTATAAACAGCGATAGTTTACGATTATTTACAAGCTGGTTTTTCATTTTTACACATACAAATACAACCTGTAATTTTTTTATGATTTTGGAAGGCGATCAAGCACACGGATTTCCATCTGCCTAGTGACACCAAAGGTGGTATTGGTACGTTGCCAACCTGAGGGCGGGTTGTTCGGTCTCGAACAAGAGCAAGTTTACCGGTTACCTCATCCTCCGAAACGGCGGAACACGTCAAAGTGTACGTCAACGTTGTGGTGGCAAAAATAGATAAGGCTCCGGTACCAATTTGGGCAAGTCGCTGCAAAACTCTTACCTCCTAGAGATGGTCACGGTGCTAGTGACAGTAAGCCTATGCTCTCCTTTAAGAACTGCCTCACAGGAAAACAGATAGTCTTTTTTTATGATATTGGAAGGCAAACATGCAGACGGATTTCCTGATGGTAAGAAATTTCCGCTGCCTAGCGACACCAAAGGTGGTAATGGTGCGTTGCCAACCTGAGGCTGGGATGGTAGACCACGAGTAAAAGTAAGTTTACCGGTTACCTTACCCTCCGAACCGGAACACGTTATAACGTTATGGCAGCAGGAATAGGGAAGGCGGTGGTACCAATCCGGGCGAGTCGGTGCAAAACTCTACCACCTAGTCAGATGTCACGGTGTTAGTTACTTAAGCCTATGCTCGACTTTTACGAGCTGCCTGGCAGGAAGGCAGATGGTCTATTCTGTAAAAGGAGCCCGGACCAACACGGAGTGTAGCCTATGTTTGAATTATATTCGTAACAAATTTCATCAAAATGGGCTTACCATTTTAGCCTTGAAAGAATAATCAGACAGACAGGCTTTCTCATTTATAATATTAAACATGGTTAAGTGTTTTTTTTCAAATAGCAAATGTAAAAAGTACTTTTAAAAGCGCGCCTATTATTCTAATAAATATTTATACGGTAGGAAGAAAACTGGTCGTTGAACTTTTCCAGAGTGTGGAAGTTCCGTAAATGTCTGAGCTATTTCACAATATGAACGTAATGGTAATGATATTTCAGAGGTAATAGGTGGCTTGCGTGCTCCCGCAACATTACAGTTTCATTTCTATTATTTAAGTGTTATTTTGATGTTATATGAGGTGAAAGTTCTGAGGAATGAAGGTCAAGTGAAGAAGAAATTCACAAAAGTTGTGCTAAAATATTTCACGCGTCTATCTATTTGTGTGGGTATACGTGACCGGGTTTGTAAAGTAGGTTTTGTAAGTCTTATTCCTGGTTCCTATGATCAACTGTAATCTGTAAGCTTAGCCATTCGTAATTTTTTCAAAAGTAAAGAAGCGTTACTTATGTTTTTAAAAAATGTTCAGAGTTAATTTATTGTAAAAAAAAAGGTAATCTTAGCCGTGCTTGAGTTTTAATGCAGTTCTGTTACGCTTTATACGTACAGCAGTTCATAAGCAGGCTTGTATATAAAAACAAATCCCCATTTCCCTTTGTTTTCGTATTACGCCTGAACGGAGGGACCCATTTTGTAAAATTATTTTGTTGTCTTAGCTGTAGTCAGAAGATGGTTCATATGACGAGAAAAACTGGGAAAGTTGCTGGGAAAATAGAAATAACAATACGTAATTTAGATCTCATATCACACAAGTTTGTCAATGTCAATGCCAAACGGTACAAAGTTCGCCGGGTCGGCTAGTCGCATATAAAACTTTATGAACTTTGAAGTTAACTTTGAGGCTTAGGTTCTAAACTTTCAAAAAAAACTTATTGAAGTTATACTTCTTTTGGCGCGTTAGAAAAAAAAATAATGAAGGTAAATTTTTACGATGCGCGCGCACACCGTCACGAAAAACCGACATGATGAAGTTAGCTATAGATAACTTTTTAGTTTTTCAAAAAAAGGTACCAACAAAGGAAAAGTAAGGACATCTACGTATGTTTGCGTGAGAACTGATAACTAACTGTATTCACAATATTTCTTTATTTCAATGGTTAGTGTCATTTTGTCTACAAATGTAAAACAAGGCAAAAGATAAATATTTTAAAAAGATTTTTATCTTATTACGCCGAAGAAGTATAACTTCTAACGCGTGTACATAAGTACACACACATTTTTTTTAAAATAACGAAACAATGATTAGAATAAGCGTCAACGACACATATCAGATAAAAAATAAACAATACACTGACTTCATTAAGTTCAAGATCTCTCATTAGTGACACTTCTTAAGACATTAAGCAGAGAGATAATTATCCATTTAACGGCGGTTACTTCCGGTGCAATGGGTGTCCAACTTTGGGAACCCTCGACAGCGGGAATAGAAGTTTGTGGACGAAAACATTCAAATGTCGCTCAGACTTTTGATTCCATTATAATTCGTATGAAATACAAATTTACATAATGATCTATATCATTATGTAGATTTGTATTTTGTACAAAATCGGCTTTCGACTTTTGTAATTTTCAAAGTAAATAAATCGTTTATTTCGACCTAGGTTGACGTTCCTCGACCAAATCTCGAGTGTCATCCGAGAGAAGTGTCAAGAGTTGACGAAACTAGCGTGTTTGTATTCAAAACATAATGAATATGGAAGAATTTAACTAGATCTGCAGTTGCGATCAATAATCCGCCTCCCCTCAAGGGACTTGGCGTGAAGATTATGTTTATTTCAGCATGAGATCCATCTCTGACTCTACAATTAATTAAATATTTATTCGCAAGTCACAAACTCTACTTAAATTATATCAAAACCGTGCAACAAGTTTTTTTG
>NJDD01005877.1:0-16033 GCA_002245505.1 Calephelis nemesis
CTACAGAATTTCCCCAAATGGGGATCCCATATTGCAAAATGGAAGAAAAATATCCGTGATAAGCTAAGAGAGATGCATTCAGACCTGCTACTTCTTTTATTCTTCTTAATACATACACAAACCTATCAATTTTATTACAAAGTGAATCAATACGTGATTTCCAATTGCAAAATTTATCGATTTTTATACCTAGGAAATTAGTAAAATCTACGTTATCTATAATAGTATTATTGAAAATAACATCTACTTTTCTAATCTCTCTATAATGAGTTTGAAATTGGACTAATTTTGTTTTAGATAGATTTAATTTAAGATTATTCTCATTTAACCAATCTGCTACTTCGTTCAAAGTTTCAGTTGTTTCTGTGACTAGATCATTTTTGTTTTCGCACTTGATGAGAAGAGTTGTATCATCAGCAAATAAGATAGAATCATGACTGATATCATCAGGCAGATCATTTATGTAAATTAAAAAAAGTAATGGTCCTAAAATGCTACCTTGTGGCACACCGCAGTCATTAACTAGATAATTTGAAGTATAGACTTTTTTGCGGTTTCCACTTATTTTTGTAATCTCAACACACTGCTTCCTTTTTTCTAAATAGCTTTTAAACCAATCTAATGTTTTACCTCTAATGCAAATATATATATAACGCAAATATCAAAATATGCTAGATATATCATCATCGTCATCCTTACCTGACTCAAAATCTTGTTCTCATTCTGTTGTCATCGACAATCAAAACTTACATCTATTTCCAAATGTAAGTAATATAGATGAAGATAATATTAATTCTATTAAAAAAGGAAGAAATCACCATCTACTGTGCCTTCTACATCATCATCAAATGTATCAAATAGCGTTAATGTTAATAAAAAAATTAAAATATTGGAGAATATAACTATCCAACCGGCTATGAGACAACGAGGACGACCGAAAGGAGCAACGCAAACAGCGATTGGTTTACCAAAGAAGAAAAAATCAATTCAACCGTTTGTCAAGAAAACAATATATGATAAATTGTCAATCATGCTAAATTGGTTTGTAAATAGTGAAACTGTGACTAAAGTATTAAAAAATAATCACGTAATTCAAGAAGATGAAGTGGAAACAATTCCTGATAATGTATCATCTGCAGTTTTAGATAAGCAAGTGAAAATTAATTTAATGAAAAAATATTTTACGGCTGATGCTTGGAAAATAGTGGAACAAGTTTACGAGACAAAAAAAAATTAAACGAATGGGAATGTCCTTCGTGTAAAGAAAATTTAAATACGACAGTAGATGATGAAGAAAAAGTGAAAACAAGTATAGGATGTGATTATTGTTGTGAATGGTATCATTTGAAATGTACGGGATTAAAGCGTTGTCCACGTAAAACTTATAGGATTTGTAAAAAATGTGAAGAAAATTAGTATATTCTAGTATAATTAAATTAATTTTAATTTTATGAAAATGTAAGAATAATTAAAAGTTTTATAGAATTAAACTTGACTAAAAATTAGTAATTTAAATAAGTGTTCAAATAATTTAATGATTTTATATCATTTAATGTAATAAAGAGAAATAACTCTTGAATGAATGAACCGATTTCCACTCGGTTGGCAGCACGTAGTTTTTTAAACTTCATTAAAAATCTTCAAGTATAAATTGATCGATCGAGGAATTTCGAAGTAATTCAGAAAAAATACTTTCTTCAGTTTTCTTTTGACAAAGATAACTCAAGAAAGAATTAATCGATTTCGGACGGGCTGATGGCGACCGACGTCATTTTTTGATGTTAAGAGCTTAGTTTCTAAAATCGATCGGTAGAGCCGTTTAAAAGTTATTAAAAAAAACATTTAAAAAAAAATTAAATTATTTGCACTCTAATTGATAAAATAAAATTATTCGTACGACTTCTGTACGAATAATAATAAATGGTTTGTCCAGTACCCGTATTAATAATTATAAATTGTTCGTACAGTACCTGTATTAATAGACTCAGCCTAAATTTCATTATTTGCGCGCCTCTCTGGAGTCATCAGCTGCCGTTTTAATTCAATCTACCGAGTTTTCTGCTAGCAATTATCCTGTAGCATGGCAAACTTTGTGCGAAAGGTACAATAATAAAAGGTTATTAATACAGAATCACGTAACCGCCTTGTTTAATGTTGATGCTGTTACTAGGGAGTCTTCGACGACTAATTGACTAGTTAAAAAAGAATTTGTGTGCCTTAGAGGCTCTTGGTGAACCTGTAAAATACTGGGATACCCTATTAATATATGTAGTTACTAAAAAACTAGACCAAAAAACATACCGTCAGTGGGAGGAGTACAAAGGTAATCCAAGTAAAGAAAACTCAAATAAATTCAGCGAATTTACTAAATTCCTTCAAAATCGTGCCGATTTGTTAGAAACTTTAGAACTTTCTCAAAACAATCCCACAAAACCGAATCATAAATTCAAGAGTATGGTATCTGTACAAAACAATAAATCTAATACGGACTTACCGTGTAAATTATGTCCAAAATGTAAGGGTGACCACATACTTTCGAATTGCGCACAGTTTCTCTCTCTAAGTAATGAAGCCCGACTTAAGCTAATGCCTAGTTTTAAGGTATGTTTCAATTGTTTTAAATCGGGTCATTATGCAAATCATTGTAAAAAGGCTGGTTGTAAGATCTGTAAACGTCGCCACAATAGTCTTATACATGTAGCTGAACCTAAACCTATATCTAATACCCAAAATGATAATGTTAACCAAAGTACACACATATCCTTTCCATCATCATCATCATTATCTGGTTTGAATAACGAACATAATGCGTGCTCTTTATCGGCCAATGTGACTTCTTCAGAGCAACTAGATATTCTGTTGTCAACTGCACTTGTTAAATTGTACGATAGCGAGAATCGTGAACATTTACGAGCGGTTCTTGACAGTGGAAGCACTTCATGCTTGTTGACGGAAAGAATGTTTTCACAATTAAAATTAAAACATCATGAAATAAATAAATCTATATTGGGTATCAACAACGTGACGTCACACGTTGGTAAAACTTGTCAAGTAAGAATGAAGTGTTTAGATGACCAATTTGCTTTCGACTTTTATTGTTTTGTTTTACCGTCAATTACTTATAGTATACCCAATCGTGAGATTGACATTAGAGACCTGAAATTGCCCTCAGACATCTGTTTAGCAGACCCTACGTTTTATAAGCCAGCTGAAATTGATATTCTTCTTGGTGCTGATCTCTTCTGGGATTTGTTAGGGTCACAACGAATACAATTAGGCAACAAAAAGCCTGTACTCTGGGAGACTAAACTAGGCTATATTATTTCAGGTCCAGTCTCTTCTAGTTCTTTATCATTATATTCTAACAATCTTAGATGTAATTTTTTAAAAGTGTCAGATACACTTGACCACACTAAAGAGTGTGGAATCGATTTAACACGATTTTGGCAGTTAGAGGAAGTAAATACACAGACTTCAGGTCATTACTCTCCTGAAAAGAGAATTTGCGAACATCACTTTATAGCCAATACCACTCGTCTTATTGACGGTCGGTTTTGTGTTCGCATTCCTTTAAAAAATAACGATGATATCTTAGGCGAATCATATCAAACGGCTAAGCAGTGTTACCTGTCACTAGAGCGTCGACTTAAAATGAAGCCCGATATAAGTCAAATGTATTATGATTTTGTGAAAGAGTATAAATCTTTGGGTCATATGTCTGAATGTCGCCAGCTAGATTCAGATGGTACGTCATATTTTATTCCGCATCACGGAATCCGTCGTGATCAAAGTACCACAACGAAATTAAGGGTGGTTTTCAATGCAAGTTGTCCGACAATGTCGGGAATTTTTTCTTAATGATATTCAGATGGTTGGACCGACAGTTCAAGACGATTTACTATCTATTCTACTTCGATTTCGTCAGCACAAATATATTTTATCTGCCGATGTCGAAAAAATGTATAGACAAATTGTGGTCCATCCCAATGACCGGAATTTACAAAAAATACTCTGGCGAGATCAACCACATGACCCACTACAAACCTTTCAGTTGAATACTGTAACTTATGGTACAGCTAGTGCTCCATTTCTTGCCACTAGATGCTTAAAACAATTAGGTCTTGAATGTGGTAATGATAAAATTAGCGAAATCATTCAGCACGATTTTTATGTCGACGATTTATTGACTGGTGGGGATGATATAAATGAGGTCATGAATATTCGAAAGGAATTAACAAATGTATTTGCGTCTGCTGGTATGCCATTAAGAAAATGGCAATCTAACGAGCCCCATTTGATGTCTGACAGTATAGTAGTATAGTAGTCTCCTAGTATAGTAAATATGAAAATGATACTCCAAAAATTATGGCTACAAAAAGTATCTTGGGATGAACCGTTAACCCCAGACGTTCATAAACGTTGGAATGAAATCTTAAAAACATTACCACTGCTTAATGTTATTCGACTTCCGCGCATAGTAGTTTGTGACTCACGTAATGTTGTACAGTTACACATTTTTACAGACGCATCGGAACGCGCGTACGGAGCTTGTGCGTATATCAGAAGTGTCAACCATAACAGAGATGTTGTAGTTCGTCTCTTGTTAGCAAAGAGTCGCGTAGCACCAATCAAACCTACGACCATTCCAAGGTTAGAATTATGCGGAGCCCTGGTCGGAGCCCGCCTTTATGAGAAGGTGGTCAATTCACTGCGACTTGCTTTTAATGAAGCCTACCTTTGGACAGATTCCACCATTGTGTTGGGATGGTTGCAGATGCTTCCTTCTAAACTTCAGTCATTTGTGCGGAATCGCGTTGCTGAAATTTTGGAAAAGGCAAGCAATTGTACGTGGAAACACGTCCCAACAGGAATGAATCCTGCAGACCTACTATCTCGTGGCATGGATATTAGTGCTCTGCAAACTTCAAAGTTGTGGTGGACCGGTCCGGACTTTTTAAGCCAAGAACCGTTGCCTATACCTTCTCAACCCAAATATGTTGAAAAATTACCTGAAACCCGATCAGAGCTTTCATTAATCAATAATACAGCGGATACTACACAGGCTAAAGGAATTGTAGATTTTACTCGCTTTTCAAATTTTTCGCGGTTAGTTCCAGCTGTAGCATACGCTTTTCGGTGGATTGATCGTTGTAGAAAGCGAACTGTAGATTTTAAATTTTTAGCTGAAGCTGACTTAAATAGGGCACTTAATTTATTAATCACTTTA
This sequence comes from Calephelis nemesis, assembly GCA_002245505.1. Classification (NCBI taxonomy): domain Eukaryota; kingdom Metazoa; phylum Arthropoda; class Insecta; order Lepidoptera; family Riodinidae; genus Calephelis; species Calephelis nemesis. The sequence goes on from NJDD01005877.1 coordinate 5,228, forward strand.
TGCCAAGCAGAGTATTTTCCTGAGTACACGTTACTATGTAACAATAAAGAGTTACCAAAAAAGAGTCCTCTTATAAAGTTTAACGTGTACATAGACGAAAACAAAATAATGCGCGTCGGTGGCCGTATTGCAAATTCTAATTATGATCATGATAAAAAATACCCTATTCTTATACAGTCCACTCACATTTTTAGTAAATTGTTATTTAATTACGAACATCGAAAACTAATGCATGCTGGTCCACAGTTGCTCCTCGCTTCTATTAGAGAGAGATATCGGCCCATTGGTGGTCGAAACTTATCAAGATCTTGCTACTGGCAGTGTGTCCTGTGTAGCACGTTGGCAGGTAAAATTGTTACCCCTTTAATGGGAAACTTACCTCGGCAGCGAATTATACTAGGCGGGTTCCCATTTCAAAACGTAGGCACGGATTACGCAGGTTCTATTATGTGTGCTAGTCGTCAAGGTCGAGGATGTAGACTGGTAAAAAATTATATAGCAATCTTTATCTGCTTTTCGACCAAGGCAATAAATTTGGAATTGGTGGGAGATTTATCCAGCTCTAGTTTTCTAATGGCCCTACGTCGATTCATATCTCGGAGAGGCAAACCTCTTAATATCTTCTCTGACAACGGTACCTCATTCGTTGGCGCGTGCAATGAAATATCGAAGTTTTTTAAGCATAACTGCGACTCTTTAGGCGAAAGTGCCGCCAATGAAGGTATAAACTTCCATTTTATTCCTGCGTATAGCCCTCATACAGGTGGTCTCTGGGAAGCAGTAGTCCGTTCTACTAAATTTCACTTGCTGAGAGTGTTGGGAAATTGTAATTTAACACACGAAGAACTAAATACCACGTTAATCCAAATCGAGGCAATATTAAACTCCAGACCACTGACTCCACTCTCTTCCAATCCTGAAGATTGCACACCGCTGACACCTGGTCACTTCATCATAGGGAGGCCTATGACAGGTCTTCCACAGCCAGACTATCAACCTGCAAAAGCCAACTACCTCTCCCGCTTTCATCGAATCGAACAGCTTCGACAGCATTTCTGGTCAAGGTGGAGCAAGGAATATATTGCAGAATTGCAACATAGAGTCAAATGGCGAACTTGCAAAGATAGTCTGAAGTTGAACACTTTGGTTGTAGTGAAGGAAGACAATTTACCGCCGCTTAAGTGGAGATCGAGAAGAATAATATCACTCTACCCGGGAGCTGACGGCATCGCACGTGTTGCAGATATCCGGACAGCGAATGGTGTCATTCGCCGTTCTTTCAGCAAGATTTGCCCGTTACCAGTAGAATCAGAGTCTGGGTGAAAACAGTGTTTCACCGCCCGGGGGCATGTTTGCGCTTTATCGTCGCTTAGGAGCAACGAGCGTTTGAATTGTTTACATCTAGTTTTATGTAGGTAGGACAAATATTTTTCATTCAATTATACACCTCAGTTACATTCACGTTGTGCCTTTCATTTTTATCCAAAAAGTCACCTCATCGGCCAATTCAAAGTCCCCAACACTATGCTATACTCAAATTTATCCTTAGACTTATTCCAGCAAATACCAAGCACTTTGACCATGTCATTGCCTTTGAAAATCATAGAATTATTTGTAATTTTGCTTTCTTCTTGTATATGGTTGAGTAACAGTTCATTATTACTAGACCATTTTTGGATTTCAAAACCTCCTGAAGATAGTAGTTTCCTCAGTTCTTCATAAATTTTAATAGCCTGAGTTTCTGACTCACATAGAGTTAGGAGATCATCCATATAAAAATCTTGCAATGTTACTTCAGACGCTATTGGATAAAGACTTTGCTCGTCTTTTGCCAGTTGTTGTAGAACCTTGACCGCCAAATATGGAGCACATGCGGTTCCAAACGTTAATCTCAATAACCGGTAATGTTGTAGAGGTTCATCAGGGCTTGCTCGCCAATTAATTCGTTAAAACTCAGTGTGCCCTTCATGAACTCGTATTTGTCAATACATTTGAACTATGTCAGCGACTATACAAATACGATGCATGCGCCATCTCATAAGGATATGGCGAAGATCCTGCTAAAGTTTCGGTCCAATCATTAACTCATCGTTGAGTGAAATGTGATTTACTCCTTTACAGGATGCATCAAATACAGGCCGTGTTTTTGAAGTATATTTATCCTCTCTAACCACAGCATGATGTGGCAGATACAAAACAATTGCATTACTGTTATGTATTATTATGTATATGTATTATTATAGTATATGTATTATTATATGGATCTCTTCATAGTCAACTATTTGTTCTGCATGGTCTTGTTTAATATAATCTTCTATAGCTTCGATGTAATTCTTACGTAAAGTAGAATTTTTTGATAATTTCTTTTCTAACATCAAAAATCGTCTCGTGGCAATGTCTCTCGAACGCCCATTAATGCATTCCGGTTGATCAGTTATAAAAGGAAGGCAGACCGTATAGCGACCGTCTTCTCCTCTCTCAGTAGTTTTCTCAAATATCTCTTCACACATTTGTTCTTCCTTGCTCAATTTTCTTTTTATACAATCTGGCTCTGTCTCTATATCCCAAAATTGTTTCAGAAGTTGGTCCATTTTGCATGACATATGTAAGCTTATCACTCTATTGTTACCCCTTTGATTTGCTACTCTTCCTGATAGAACCCATCCTAGCTTTGTATTTTGTGCTATTGGGCCTTTACAAGTAGGATGTTTAATAATTCCCTCTAATAAAATGTCACTGTGAATTTCTACCACTAACAGGAGGTCAATTTTTCTCGGCAATCCAAACTCAACATCCGCTAAAGATAAACCATCAATTTCAGGCCAATCTTCAACTATTATCTTAGACGAAGGTAGAAGTGTTGTTAATGTGCTCAATACGAATGCATTTATTTGAATGCTATACTCCGGGCTTGTCGTCGACTCTATGGTAAATGTAACCATACTCTTTGTATTAACTTGATGTTGTCCAACTCCAGTTACAACACCATTTATTGTAGTCTTTTTAAGACCCAATAATTGAACTGTAGCTTCTGACACAAAAGACGCTTCAGAGCCTTGGTCAATAAGAGCTCTCAGTCTGTAACTATAGCCATTTCTAGATTTTGCTCTGACAACCGCTGTGGCCAAGAGCACCTCATGGTTTTGACTCTCACTCGCGAAATGGGCTACAATTTGATTTCCTTCAGTTGTAGGTTCAGATTCTCGGTTTTCAGTCTCAATATTAGAAGTAGAACCTAACGCTGATGGCTTCTCTGTGTTCTCAAGGTGAAGCATTGTGTGATGTCTGCGGCTACACCGACGGCAGTTCATAGGTTTTTTGCAAAATTTGACAGTGTGAGATGTTGCCAAGCAATTAAAACACAATCCATTTTTTAGAACATAATTAGTTCTCTCTTGAGGTGTTTTATTATAAAATTGCTTGCAGGAATAGAGTTGGTGCGGACCTGCGCACATTGAACAAGTGAACTCAGTTTTATTTAAATTCTCCGTTTGAACTTTTGCTACATAAAAAGCTTTGGGTTTGGTTACTTGATTGGTCAATCTGTTTGAAAGTTGATAGGATCTCTGAATTTTGTTAGATTCTGTCATTTCAATAGTTCTAAGTCTACGTTCTAAACCATCTGGTTCCAGGTAGATAATTCCTCCAACGAAAAATTGTTGACTTCTGTTTCCCAAGATTTTCGTGACTCACTATCTAACTTAGTATTGACAAAATGTATTATAAGGATGTCCCATGATTTCGTTTCAATTCCAATATTTTTTAATGCTTTCAAACAAGATGTTGTAGTATCTAATAAGCCTTTTATTGCGTTAGCCGATTCTGACATTATAGGTCTCTGTCCCAAAAATTTTCTTCAATATCTCATTGGTATTGTATCTTTTGTTTTTATACCGCTGGATTTATTGCGACCATGCTTCCACATAATTATTTTCAGTGGTGGGTAAGTCTTTTATGAGATTGGCAGCCTCTCCAGATAAACTACTTTTTAAATAGTGGAGCTTTTGAACTCCACTTAAATTTGTGTTGCCGTGTATAAGTGAAAGGAACATGTCGTGGTATGATTCTCAGTCTTCATATCTACCGTTGAGTGAAGGCAATTTAATTTGGGGTAGCTTTACTTCACTAAAGCAGGATGGAATATTGATATCCGATGAAGCTACACTCGCTTCCTGTTTAAATTTATTTTCGTCATCTTTAAGTCTTGTCTTGTAGTCTATGTAAATTTCCTCCGCCTTTATGTAAAAGTCTTCTTTAAAGTATGACAATCTTTCCTTGTCTTCTCTAGATAGAGTTTCTAAGATTTTATTATGTATCTCCTGAAAAATATTCCATACCTTTTCAAGGTTTTCTAATCTTGACTCAATATAGGATATTGTAAGTCGTTCTTTTGGTGACTTTCTGTAGTTAGTTACACTCTTCTTTAAATTACTTAAAATGTCTTCTTGTCTTAAAACTAGACTTTCCATTTTATGTTAAGTAATTCAAATTCACTATGTTTATTTTTATACTACGAATGTTTCAATGTTTTTTTTTTGAATGAAATTTTTCTAAGTCCTTTTATAACACGAAATTTTCTAAGTCCTTCTTTTACACGCAATTTTTTTAAGTCCTTTTTTACACTAAATTTTCTAAGTCTTTTCTAACGCAATTTTTCTCTAAGTGTTTTTTGAATTTACAACACTCGCGAATTTTATAAGTTTTTTACGAGACTTAGAATATTTTTACACTTCACAGATCACTTTACTCACGATTACAAGTCCTGTTCTCTCCCTGGTTTCGGCACTATATGTTCACTTGTTCACAGATTATCAAATAATACTCACTCACTCTAACTCAAATTCATTTATTGCTCCTTCTATAATCAATAATTTAAAATCAAGTTTACCAGTATGTAGCGCGATTTAATCAGAGCCATCTATGAAATGGTTTGCAAACTAATATTGGCAACACTCGAGCTGTCAATATCGAATTCAATCAGCTGTATAAATTTTAATTTAATTTATTAAAAAATAGCGTATTTATATAACTTAATAATAAATATCTAAAGTTTAATCGACCATAATTATAGTAATAAATACAAATCTTAGTGCAAAGTGTTAAAAAGTGAATATTTCAAAAGTTTAAAATTATCCAACCGGCCGTTACTTAATCCTTTGAAAAATTTAAATTTGCTTTTGAAATCTTGGAGCTATTTCGAAATATTAGTTTGTTTTAAGTATAATTAAAATGAATTCATCCTGTGGAAATATTGAATTTGGAAACATCGACTTCAACAACATTACCCTAAGGAAAAAGAACCGTGCAATGTCAACAGAATCGGTAAATTCATTCGAAACTTATACTTCGAACTATTTGGCCAGGAGCTTGCCAGACTTATCTTCTTTAAGTGACAACCAGAAAGATTTGCAAGAAGAAATTAATGTATTAAAATATCAGTTAGAAAGTGCACACCGTGAGATAGAAAACTTGATTTTGGAAAATAATTCGCTGCGGAGGGTTAATGAGGAGCAAAGTAAGAATATCTCAGTTTTGAAGCAATTGGCTATATATTCACCTTCAAATAAAGCAACTCCAATGAAGAAGATAAAGGGTGATAAAGTGCTTAATTCCCTAAAACAGCTAAATAACTGTCAACTTTCCCAAGTTAGTCAGCTCCAAGAGTTTGATTTGGGAATTGATTTTCAGTTTAGTAAATGTGTATCGACAAAAAATAGCCCAAACAGTATCACTCCCAAAAATCCTAAAAAAACTACTGAACGGATTGTGATATTAGGTGACCAAAGAGTTCGTGGTTTGTCTACCAAATTCTCAGATAACAACAGGTATTCGGTTCAATCAACTGTCAAACCCAATGCCAATTCTTCCGAAATAATACATAGCTTTAGAGGTTTTTCAGGTTTGTGCAACAAGGATTATGCTATCATAGCAGTCGGCTCAAATGATTGTAACCCTTACTCTGTGTTTACAAATGTTAGTAACATTTTAGATAAGTTAAATAAGTGTAAATAAGTGTAAACAAGTGTTTTTGTTAAAAATTATTCAAAATCAGTACTTAAATGTAAAGCTTCTTAATCATAAACTAAAAATGATTGCTAATCAATACAATAATTGTACCTTCCTAGATATAAATACAGATCAATATGGACATTATACACACAAAACTTATATTGAGTGTTTGTCCACTAAATTAAAGAATGAAATAGATTATCAGGAATATAAAAATAAATTTTTATCTTTTCCAAAAAGTAGAACCATCAAATCGGGTATTAATCAAAATTTAATTAAAACATTAGACAAACCAAAGATGACATTTGCTGAATATAAGCAAAACTTAGAAAAACTAGTGTCATATAGAGTAAATACAAGTTTAGCATGTAAAAGTTTTAAAAAAGGGACTATACCTTATTATTTTAGTTTGAAGAAAGAAACTTTTCAAAAGTGTAAAGACCAAAAAGTAGTTCCAGAGACTACACTAAAAAAAGGTACCATACCTTACTACTTTAGGCAAAAAATAAATAAAAAATCATTAAATGTAACTAGTGATAATCAGCTTTTTCGTTAATAATTTTAAATTATTGCATCAAAATATTGCTGGTGCATTAAATAAACGAGACTACCTTCAAGCTGCTATTAGTGAACTCAGGCACTCTCTGGGAAAAATAGACGTCATATGTCTTTCTGAAACCTTCCTTAAGCAAGGTTCTGAACAAAATTTTAAACTGGATGGTTACTATACAGCTTTATATTTCTCGCGCAATAACCAGCGTCGTGATGGCACCTGTATATTAGTGTGTAAAGATCTTCAATATAAAACTTTTTACTTACAAATACACATACCATATTCTTTTGAATGCTGTGCAGTTGAGATAATAAACTATAATTTAATAGTAATATGTATTTAACGTACTCCTAATTCAAATGTAGATGTTTTTCTTAATAAATTAGAGTTATTACTAGAAAATACATAGAAAAATTCTAAAAAGAAATTTGTTTTATGTGGAGATTGGAACATAGACCTTTTACAACTTACCAATACTTACAAAAATTTAATAAGCATTTTAAAAAATAATAATTTTTGTCACCATATCTGGAAACCTACTAGAAAAGATGCATGTTTAGATTAGATAGCTAGCAATTTAGATCATGTTTATTCGGATACTCATATTCTTGGTTTATCTGACCATGAAACTGCACAAAGTATACAAGTAGACTTTAAACCAGTGTCACTTTGTTAAACGAAGCGTACTTTTTGGTATGAAACAAAGCGTCTCTTTGGCCAAGAAAATATTAACAAATTTTATGAATGCATGTCATCTTTAAGTTTTAGTGAAATTTTTACCATTGATAATTGTGAAGATGCCTTTAATGAATTCCATGATACCTTGACTTTATTTTATGAATTATGTTTTCCCAAAATTCAAATTAAAGTTCCAAATAAGCCAATAAAAAATAAATGGCTTTCTAAGGGTCTCTTAAAGTGCTGTAAAGTGAAACGGCAATTATATTTAAATTATCGTTATTCCCAATATAACAAAAAAGGGAATAAAATAAGTTAAATACGTTATAAAAAGGTATTATCAAAATGTATTTTAGAATCTCAGAAACTGGCATCATTAAAATATATTGAACAATCTTCCAATAAATGCAAAGCTTCATGGGATGTAATTAAAAGCTCATTTCAAATTAAAATGTCTAAACACGAGATTGAACAAATTAAAATTAACAACTTAGTGTATACTGATTCTCAAGCAATTTGTAATCATTTTAATGAGTTCTTTATAAATTAGACTAAGTCATGTAAAACATCAGCCCAGTTCTACATACAGCATAAAATCTCATAATTTGTCTAATCATACTAAAACTATGTTTCTGACACCAGTAGATGAACATGATATAATAAAGTCTATAAATAACTTGAAAAATACAACTGCAACGGGCTATAATAATATAAGCACATCAATATTAAAGAATGTTGCCAGTGTTATAGCAAAGCCTCTTTGCCATATAATTAATTTATCATTTTTAGAAGGTAAATATCCAGATCGCTTAAAAAAGTCTATTGTCAAGCCATTATTTAATAAAGGGGATACTTGTGAAATGAACAATTATAGACCTATAACTTTAGTTTCTGTAATTTCTAAGATTTTTGAAAAAATAATGTATGACAAATTATACAGCTATTTAATTCATTTTAACTTATTAAAAAATAATCAGTATGGATTTAGAAAAGGCAGGTCTACAGTATTTGCATGTTTTGTCTTAGTTAAGAAAATAACTGAATGTCTTAATAGCAAAAAGCATTTGATTTTGTATCACACGAAATTTTGTTAACAAAACTTGAGAGATATGGCATTAGAGGTAAATCGTTAGATTGGTTTAGAAGCTATTTAGAAAATAGAAAACAGTGTGTTGAAATATCTAGACTAAATGGTAACCGCAAAAAGTTCTACACTTCAAATTATCTTTTTAATGACTGCTGTGTACCACAAGGTAGCGTTTTAGGTCCATTACTTTTTTTAATTTACATAAATGATCTGCCTGATACTATTAACTATGATTCTGTCTTATTTGCCGATGATACTACACTTCTCATCACGTGTAATAATAGAAGTGATTTAGTTAAAGAAACAACTGTAACTTTAAATAAAGTGGTAGAATGGTTACATGAGCATAATCTTAAAATAAATCTTACAAAAACGAAATTAGTCGAATTTCAGGCACACTATAGAGAAACTAAAAAATTACAAATATTTTTAAATAATACTTTTATAGAGAATGTAGATTTTACCAACTTCTTATGAGTTAAAATTGATAAATATTGCAATTGGAAATCACATATTGACTAGAGAGTGCATAGAGATGCAATAAAATTGATAGGTTTGTATATGTATTGAGAAGAATAAGAGAAGTAGCAGGCTTGGATGCATCTCTCTTAGCTTATCATGGGTATGTTTCTTCGGTTTTGCAATATGGTATTCCTATTAGGGGAAATTCTGTAGATTTAATTAGAATCTTTAGAGTACAAAAGAAGTGTATTCGCGCCATATGTAGTGTTAATCAATTGCATTCATGCAAACCACTTTTTAAATCACTTAAAGTTTTACCTTTACCTTGTTTGTATATCTTGGCTGTACGTGTATTTGTAAAAAAACATTATCATTTGTTTAAAACAAATGCTGAAACGTTGGGAATTTCGTGTTTTAGAAATAGTGAGAAATTGCATGTGCCGAACCAAAAACTTAATATTCATAAAAATAATGTTTACTGCATGTCCATTCGTATATACAACCAAATTCCTGATAATCTCAAATCTCTTCCATTAAAAAGATTTCGAAGGAAAGTATTTGACTTGTTGTTAGATAAAACATATTATAGTGTCAAAGATTTTCTTGTAGAAAAGAATTCATAGTAAAACAACTAATAATTATTAACCAAATATAATGAAAGGTATGGTTGCCGAGGAGTTTGTTTCGCCGTTTCTTCTCCTGTCTGGCTAGGTTTGGAAACGGTGGTAGTTTACGGTAGACAGGGTAAAATTCAATTATAGTTATTAAATGTTTATTAATAAATAATTAATCTAGTTATAAATATAAATAATTGGCTTAGAAGTTAAACCATATATACACTTAAATAATATTTTCTATAAATGTTAAAATATTGGCACACCAAAATTTGGTAGAATATGTTGATATACTTAAATATTTTTGTAACATCTCATTTACACACATATTTCCGCAAATAAATAATTTTCTTTCTTTCTTTCGTAGACTGTAAAGGGCAGGGAGAGTGTCAAAGAGACATAGGCATAGATAAAAAATTAACTTGTAGGGAGTCAAGAAGTACACGGGAAAGAGAGCCTCAGAGCAGATCCTGTGTACCGCCCGCGTTTCGGCCCGTATAACCATGATGGATGGTAGGGCCATGGGAGGTGGTGGGTTGCCCACATATTGACTTGCGCGCCGACGCTCGAGGCGGACGGACGTGTGTCTCGTGTACGCGCGCGCTCATTACGCGAGCGCCCTGTGGAAATTTCCACTCGAATATTGATCTCTGTATATTCGATTTAATTTTATTGTTTTCACTAGTTTTCAGACGTTTAATTACGCGAACTACACTTTTATTAGTTATTGTGTTGTGTCCAATGTGGTGTAACTATTTTATTTTAATTGTGATTCTTTGTTTCGTGTAATTACTAGTGATAAGGGTATTTGCGAGAGGACGCCTTAGCGATAAGTATAGTTTTAACATATTTGGACCATTTATCGGTAAGTGTTTTATCGATTTTATAGTTCAGAACGCTTTTTAGTGGTTAGTATTAATAAATATGCTTGGCTTGCACGTGCTCGCCACGTGCCATATAGGTTAGGACAGACATTGACTGTGACGTTTGACTGGTGGCGTTGTCAGTTGACGTTGACGTATGACAGATGACGTTGTCAGATGTCAGTGTGTAGCAGTGATATTGACACTCGGTGTTGCTAGTTGTAGCGCTTATATTTGCTTTATCATATTAGTTGAGTAAAAATTTAACTTTTGTGTGATATATTATTAAATACGGGAACTACGAATTTTCAAATTTGGTTAAGTCAAATACGGGAACTACGAAACTTTGTATTTAGGCTAAGTCCTGAAAGTGAACTTGGTATAGATTCGCACGCGGTGTATTATCTATACACTGACCATGTCAAACAAAAATAAGTCTGGTAAGGACAAGTCTAAGGGTGGAGTTGCCCGTAGCTGGGATCTGGAACTCCGTAAGCGGAGATCCCAAGAGAAAATTAAAGAGGAGTTGGTGATATTACG
>NJDD01005879.1:0-11968 GCA_002245505.1 Calephelis nemesis
AGTTTCCGAAATATCTAATCAGATTTGTCCTTACAAAATTAAGTCCAAAGGACAACATCTTCAAAGGTTCTTATCAGATTTCGATAAAATTTACATAGAGCATCCTCGGATAAGACAATTACCGAAATCTGTGCAGCGTTGGGCGTAAACGAGCACGTCTAACCTTAACTGCTTTCTTAGGAATAAAGAAGCATCTGTTTTGCCAATTTATTGTAACTAACGGTTTTGTCCCGATATTTTTTACAGATTTCTCAATATACCACCTCGGGAATATCGATTTTTTTATAGGAGTTCTACAAAGTTGTAAACATGTCCTCTAAAAATGGTTATCTCGATGGAAATTTTTTTTCATCTGCCGAATATTATTAAATTTGTATTTATTTTACGGCCTAGTTGGATGAAAATCAATGCTACTGTTTTTACAATAATAATACTAACAAATAAAGTAGCGTCGCTTAGTTTGTCGCTAAAAACATAACTAATAAAAACCAATAACAGACTACTGTAGAAGAAAAGTATCTTCACGCCCGTATTCCTGAAGGGGCTCGCAGAGGTACAACCATCCATCGATGACAAGCCGAAAACACTAAGTCCCACGGTAACATAGGTGGCAAATTTATCGCCAGTCGTCAGCTGGGTATATCCAATCCCGGATATTTTTTTTTGGGAAATTCAAAAACACGTTTTTTTTTAATTTTTGACTCGATAAATCAAACTCTGGACATCATTAAATCAAGTTTGACATCTGACGCTAAACAACAGACATTTTAACAAATTTTTTACGAGTTTTACGATGACTTTCACGGATTGTAAAAAATCGGTTACAGGTTTATTCCTCTATCTAGTCAGTCGTACTAGGTGGCTCGATAGTAGACAGGTTGAGTGGTGTACAGCAGAGCTCTCTCCATGAGTTTAAGGTGATGTTTTCACTACCGTCTTCGTAACTTATTTGTATGATAATATTAATAGACCCCAACAAAACCTATCATGCATACATGCAATGTACCATTCCGGTCATGTCAGTATTAGTTAGTAAGTCAGTCAGTCAGTCAGTCAGTCAGTCAGTCAGTGTTATTATACTAACACCCCCTATTTTCGTCACGGATTGAAATCCTTGAATAAAATCTCTACTGGTAGTAAAGACAACTAAATAAATTATTTAGTTGCAATTATTGCAGACAAAAAATCCCAATTATCGTATGAAATATGTAGCAACTCACGGTAAAGACTCAGTTCTCGCGACTATCGTTTTAAAGAAGGGCAAATTTACCGGTACAATGATTTTCATGCTAGACTTTACATCTCAGCCTCAGATTGTCAAAGCACCATTAGCATCTTCGGTGTGAATATTTCCTATCACATGCATATAACCCGTTTGCTTCGTACTGCAAATCCAATTTCGTAACAATCCCATACAAACTATCATTAAATATATATCTACTACAAAACAAAAATCCGAAACTGTAACACTGAACTTGAACACAGCTTTTCTGTCTAGGGCAGTATATAAAAGTAAACTCAGATTATTTATGTCCTATTTATTAAGCCATTACAACTTATGTTTGCTTCTCTGGTCCATCAACAATAATATTATCCTTTCCAGAGGTTACAATTACTAACACATTGAGTTTTGTCAGTTATGGCTTATTTGGGCGGGACTGGAAATAAACTATGTAAATACTTGTAATTTTTAAGAGTTGCGCCACTAACAACCGTTGTGAGTTCAAAATCGAAGTTGGTATTTTGCACTTTCGCTGCCCATACACTGTGAGTATGAGTGTTGATGTGACAGAAATGTAGATAGGATTTCGTTATACGAGTATAACTAATAAAACTATAACTATTTCAAACTTCTGAATAAACATAATGTATAATGCAATAGATATTTACATAGCTTACAGTAATTAACAAGTTAAGTGATATTTATAGCATCTGTTTATATTACTAACTGATAAGTGGAAGGAAATATAAGCCGGATCATGAGGTAACAAATTCAGAATAAATTTGTATAAATTAGTAATTTTGATTAAGGTTTCCCTTAAGTATGCGTAAGGGTAGTATTACGAATTTCAATAAATTGCGTTGTTTGTGGGATGTTCGTGAAAATAAACTCATAAATTCGTAGTTGTTCTTCTAACAACCTCATCATCAATCAGCAATGTATTTATTGTGTATGTTTATTCGGGTGGAATCTTGAAAGTTAAATTCGATCCAAATCCCATTTACAGATTAAGATGTGATAAATGTACTTAGAATAGCTCGTAAAAAAAAGCTCGTCACAAGAACATTTTTTGTCAAGTAAAAATAATTACCCTTTATAATATTTGATTTTAAATAAAAAAATTAATGTAGCTATTTAACTACTGCCAATTTAAGTAATTCTTAAATTTTTAGAGATATTAAAACCCTTTTACATCTTGCACTGAGTCGATTTTCAATATCTTATTTGCTAACTATTTAAATCAGAATGAAGTCTACTTGAAATTTAAAATATTAATATAAGGTTAGTTTTTTAAATTGTCTTAGATGAAATTCGAAAGGATAAAAATGATTCTCAATTTGTTTCAATGGTTATTTTTTTAGATTTAAGGCAAAACCGATTTAGGTACTTAAGGTAAGTAACCTTTAAAAAAAATAGGTTTAAAATATTTCAGAAAAAATATAGACAGGCTACTTTTATGTCATACCCAAAATAAAATTTAAATTATCGTATTTGAAAGCGTTTGCCTTACCATCACATAAATAAGATAACTTAATTTAAAAATGATTTTTCAACTTAAGAAATTTGTGTTGGGGTAGTTTATCGATAACATAAAATCGATTTTGTCAGCTAATATAAAACTTTAGCAGTTAAAAGCAGTGAGTAGAAGCTAACATGAAAATTGTATTAATTATATATTTTTTTTGTATCAAACAATCAATCATTTATTTGCGTAAAATGTGGTACAAGTATTATTGCTGGTTTACATTTTATAATTTGTTATTAGATCTACACATTTTCGTATAATTTGACATGCAAAATTAGTTAAAACATGAAACTTTACATGTCTCCAAATAATTTATCACAAAAAATGGTTTATAATTTCTTACTTTAATACTTATATGCAATTATTAGATGATTTGGCAGACGTTACATCCTGTCTATCTAATGAGTATTACATTAAGTATAAACTTATGCTAAATGTGATTTCACGTGATTTGACGATCAAGGAAAATAACAAATTCATTTCATATATTTTTAAGATTCAGTTAAAGTTTGTTTGTCTGATAAAAATTCTCGCACTAAGTAATGACATTTGTTTCCTAACAACTCTTTTAATTTCTTTTTAAATACATTGATGTTTAAGTTTTTTTCATATATTGGAATTTTGTTATAAATCAGAGCCGCCATAGTAAAAATGCTTTTATGAAATAGCGGCGTACTAGACTTGGTTATATGAACTACATTGTGACTAACTTGGTTTCTCTTGCTCTTTTTTGGCACACATTAAAATAAATGTCGATTTGCGTTCTCAAATATGGCTAGTTCATAATATATATACAGAGAAGGTAGCGTGAGTATATTAAATTTTTGAAAATACGGTTTACAGCTGTCGGTTATTTTTAAACTAAATATAGCTCTAATGCACCTCTTTTGAAATTTGATTTTTTTTTGTCTGTGGAATTACCCCAAAAAATTATACCATATCTTAACAAAGATGCTACAGTGCCATGATAGGCAGTCAAAAGTGCCTGGGTATTAACTAAGGAAGATAGCATATACAAGGCATACACCATTTTACTTATTTTTTTACAGAGATCATTTATATGTGCCTTCCAATCTAGTTTTTTATTAATAATTAAACCTAAGAATTTTATGGAATCAACATTTTCTATATATTTGACATCATGGTTGACATTAAGTTGCAATGGGAAATTACGTTGACTAAAATGCATTAATTTTGTTTAACTTTAGCCAGGATATTGATTCACCTAGAGCATTATTAATATCGTTTTCATATGTATTACGTACGTACGTACTAATGTACTGTCATCGGCAAATAAAATAATAGGCTCATCTATTGTTTGTGGGAGATCATTAATATACAAAATAAAGAGTAGTGGGACAAGAACACTACCTTGGGGTACACCATATTATAGTGTGATGCGCTCTGTAGAACCCCACACTTCTTCCATAAGGGTCGTAAAATTTATTCTAGAGATTTCTGTACATTGTTTTCGATTGTTAAGATATGATTCAATAAGTTTTAATGCATTGCCTCTAATACTATAATGATGAAGTTTATTTAACAAAATTTCATGATCCACATAATCAAATGCTTAAGTCATGTCCATAAAACTTGCACTAACTGGTTTTTTTTATCAACATTTACCATACACTTGTGTAGAAAATCATATATTGCCATGTTGGTGGTACCGTGTTGTATATTATAATACTCATACATAGCTTCTTTAGAACACTTTTCTTTTAATTTTATGTACAATACAATATATATTTGTAATAAGTAAACTGTTCTGTTAAAGAGATTTAAGTTAAATTAAGTTGCAAACAGTAATAAAGGTTGCCTCGATACAAGCTTGCCTAGTGAGGCCATCAACAGATATTTATTGTAACTGTTAATAATGTAATCTGTAAAATAAAGATGTTTTTCATTCTCATTTTTCATTGTTCAGTATTAAATATATTTTTTCTTACAAAATCTAGCTTTCAATCTTTTTACTTTTCAAAAGCGCAATGTATTATACGTTATCGCCAAACGGAGCTGCATGTGTGGGTTCGAGTGTCCACTGGTTAAAACGTAACATTTCAGGAGGTTTATTCACTCGAGAGCCATTGGGATCTCGCTCGTCTGAAATATCTGTCACATAACCGTGATATAAAGCGGTCCGCGGCGGAACCAGGTGATTAGAATTATGCTGTGACATATATCTGATTTAACAAGCTACGGGGCTGACATCTCTAGAGTGTGTATAAACTAAATAATGTGATCAAACTCCCCGATTTTCAAAATATCTGGATGCGAAAATATCCGGGTTTTTTTCAAAGTGATGCCAAAGTTTGCTGCAGTAACTTTGGTATCCGTAATGATAGATAGTTTTTTTAACGGCAAATGTGTTGCCAACAGCGATTTTAATAGACAGCACAAGTGTTTCATATTATGTGCAGCTGTCTCTACGAAAAACATCGCGGTAAAATATATAAATAGGTAAAAACAATATTATTTTTTTTAATTTGATATGTATAAATTTATGTGGTTAAATTCAGACATATTTAGATATTCATTAAAACTAGTAGCTAACCAAAAAAAAAATCGACACCCATTTTGCACCAAAAATGAAATGGTCAAGCTAGCTAGCTTCAGTTAACAAAACCTGGTTTGTTCAAAGGTAACATTTAGTTCACAAGTCACTTTTCTGGATAACCAATTTTGTTCTTGATCACAATACACTTTTCTGTAGAGATTTTATATTTGTAATTATGTTTTAATAAAAAATATAGGTATGCAATAACATCTCACAGAAAATACTTATATAACATAAGTTAGTCCCTACTGTATACTTGCCTATCGTCAATTCAAATATATTATATTTTTTTATATTGGCAGGCAAACTAACGAAGTGATGATAATTTTATTAGACTTCACTTTCATTCCATATAAAACGTTTAGATTTAACATTGTAGAATACAAACAACGACATGCTCGCACGAGGGACACCGCCATCTGCCTGCTCTTAATACGAATACAGTATAAATTTTTGCCCCATTTATCTACTTTTGTTTGAGTATCAAAGTAAAAAGTATCCTTAATGGGTAGCCGATTGCATAATAGAAAAAACATCCTAGCCACAGGACAGGCATCACTAACATCAATGGTGTCTATAGTCCACGATTATCTCTTACCATCAGGATACCCGAGTGCTTGATCCCTGACCTTTGACCTTTCTTATAAGAAATACGCTGTAATGTCATGTAAATTATATTTATATTTTTTAAAGGTAGCATAAGTTATTGTGTCCGTTTCCCATTGTCTTTAAATAGCGTTTTTAAAGTATCATAATATTCTGCCCGAAAGTTGCTGATGAGTTGCTGAATTTCAGAAATTATCGGAGTTTCCGTTTGAATAAAATCTTTTTCATTGTTCTGAATCTTTTTGTCCGTAAACTGAAATAGAATACGGCGAAATTTTGCTATTTCCTGGCAAAGCCTTTCAGACGTTTTATTAATACCCTGTTACCATTTTCCGTGAATTCTCAGATTTGGATGATTAACTAAAAAAAATAAAATTTAAGTATTTTTAGTTTTAGAGGTTTAGAAGATAAAAAAACTCATGTTAATGATTTTCTTATCATATTCCTTTTCTAAAGGTAAAGAGTTGCAAAAGATGTTACAACTCAGTTTTGTTTTGCAACACACCAATAACAACGTATTTAATGTCTGTGGACTTGTTTCTCTTACTATACATATTTTTATTGTATGTTATATGGACATCGAGTTAAAATGGTGGCGGTGCAATACCAACCTACTTTTTGTATAAATTTAATGGCTACTCAACTGGTAGCTGTGTTAGTAACGAACGTCTTGGTAGATATTATCTACACATTTTAACCGACGTCGAAATTCGTGCATCCAATCACATTGGTAGTCACAAAACCGACACACATTTATGATGTCAGTGGTAAATTTACTAGCCCATAATTTTCAAAATGGCGCCAAGCAACAAAAGATCAGTTACAGACACAGAGTTGTTTCAAATATTGACATGTTTGTGACCTCCTGTCTCCTCAGTGTTATGGAAAATAGTGATATTACACATATTACCATATATTGTTCGTACTATTAAAATATTCATTGCCATATTATGCCAGACTATACCTAAGAAAAATACTTACTACGAAGAAAAATAAAGTAATAAAGGGATAATTTCTAATAACAGTTTATATCTGCCACGAATAAAACGCATGTAATGTTTCTTTCTTTGTCACTATCGAGTCATTTGTGATTTATAAACATTTTAAGAAAAGTATCTTCACGCCCGTATACCTGAAGAGGTAGGCAAAGGTACAACTAAAAACTATAGCCTAGCTGAAAAAGACTAGCCGAAAGCACTAAATTAAACAATGCAATAGGTGGCAAGCCTACCGAACACATATCCAATCCCACATATCAAATCAAAAATTGAGAAAACGCGACAGAAAAGGGGATCAAACCTGCAACCTCTGGAAGTTAAGTAGAACAGCAAACCGCTGGGCCACAGAGGCGAGGCGAGGAAACTAACTTTTAAAATTTATATTAATCCCCGTTGGAAAAATATGTGGGTGTGTTTATTGGAAAACAGAATTCGATGCAGATTTTAATATTTAAAAGCTTTTCTTTTTCTTGTTAAACATATTTAACTATTAAAAAACTTATTTTTGCCATTTTTAGAATCATAGACTATACTTCTAAAAAGAAGGATGACCATATCGCGAAGTAATAATGAATTAATGGGAATCAGTTTTATGTAATTTTATTGTTTTTAAATTATGTCAATTAACTAACCAAGACTGTACAATTGCATAATATGAACGAAACAGTTTTTTTATGACATTGAAAGGCAAACAAGCAGACGGATTTCCTGATGGTAAGAAATTCTCGCCGTCAGAGACACCAAAGGCGGTAATGGTGCGTTGTGAACCTGAGGCCGGGATGTTAGGCCTCGAGCAAAAGTAAGTTTACCGGCTACCCTTACCCTTCAAACCGGAACACGTCATGACGTTATGGGGGCAGGAATAGGTAAGGCGGTGGTACCAATCGGAGTGAGTCCCTGCGAAACTCTACCACCTAGTCAGATGTCACGGTGCTAGTGACGGCAAGCCTATGTTCGCTTTTTACGAGGTGCCTGGCACAGGAAGGCAGATGGTCTATTCTACAAAGGAGCCCGGACCCATCTGGGTGAGCGGCTGAGAAACTCTACCACCTAGTCAGATGTCACGGTATTATTGACGGTAAGCTTATGCTCGCCTTTTACGAGCTGCCTGGCAAAAAGGTATCGGGAGTCAAATCAGCATTTAGAAAACATTGATTGCAAAGCTGAACTTGAGAAAACCTTATTTAAGGAAAATATTCCTTCATACTCCAAAGAGGTAGGTTGATGTATAGTTCGGGTAGCTGAAGATACTAAGTTCCATAATGTAATAATTTCTAGCATTGGATAGGCAAACCTATCGCTAACTGGCAACCGTTGATGTCATTAGAAAATCAGAAAAACGTATTTTACCGATCCCGGAATTGAAATTGGAACCTCACGAAGACTAATCTAACACCAGACCAATATATTATCTGTACGTATAATAAATACAAATTCATTTTAATCTCATGTTTCATTTATTTTTGTCTATCATTTTAATCACCTTGTTTGTCTCCCTCCAGAGAAATATCCAATGTCCATTTCGCTCTCAGTGAAACGTTCTCTTTTATATTTATTGCAGTACATATGAAACAATTTTATTGAAAAACTTGACGTTAAGATAAAGGCGTATCGAGGCTTCGTGTGAGATGCGGTACACGAAATGGGTTTGGATGATTTGGAATCGTCTCCTGCCGACTATGCTGTTCAAACGTGACATGAATAGTTATTTAGATATTGATAATACTAGTTGTCACCCACAGCCGTGCCTGCATACTCGTACAATACATAAAAATGTTCAGCGTATACTAAGACGACTAAAATTTTAAAACCGTTTTTTTCTTAATGTAAAGTTTATGGAAGAAAAGAATGCAGCTTCTAGAAAACTGTTGGTATGGTAACAAAGTATTAAAAATGTAAAATAAACTTAATAACTGAAAGAAAAAGAATTAATTGTAATTAAATTTGCAACTTATACTCACATTTATTCTAAAAGAGCAATATTAAATAGAATAAACTCAAACTGACTCACTTTCAGGTAATTTACTGAAGCTTCAGGAGTTGACACACACTTCTTAACATTCTCGGAACAGAATGCGAATCACGTTTATTTCCGCCCGCAGCGATTCTCTCCAGACAATCACCGATAATACTTCAACAGACTGCGCTGTTTACTTTGTAAATATCTGAAAACGTAAATTTGGTTCGTAAGTTCATTTTATTTTTACCTCTTAAAAATAAGGCTTTGCGTTTTATTTATATACTGGTTGTTGCCCGCGATTTCGAACACACGTCGAAGTACCTTTTCGTGATTGGTGTTGCAACGGAAGATTTTCCTGCAGTTAAGATATCCTCAACGTTGACACGGGCTTTAGGCCACTACAACATCAAATTTTTATTTAACACATAAAAGTTTGGCGTGAAAGTAAACAGAAGAGAAGTAAAAACTTTAATAACCCTCATGTTCTGTACACAATAGATAGCAATAATTATTTAAAAAAAATATTTTACGTACGGGCTTAATTTTATTACTGTTTTAATTAAAAAAAAATATCTAGACGGGCCAGCTTTGCTCGTTATTTTTTTTTCAATTATTCTTAGCTAGATCGATTTATCGCCTCTGAAACCCCATACATATTAAATTTCATTAAATCGATGGAGCCGATTCCGAGATTCCAATTATATATTTATATATATGTCGTGGGCCGATCGTTCGCTTGGCAATTTCATGATGTGCCTGGGCAACTAATTAGGACTATATTTAGTTTCGTTACAGCATCAAATTAAATTTTGCTTGTTATGAAATAATAAACAAACGGCCCCCTGTTTAGAAGTTTTGGATGGTTTTAACACGCCTTTGAAGATAACCTTGGAGGAAACTTTGTTTCCATCTTAGGATTATTATTAGGTAAGTTTAGATAAAATCTACAGTCCAAATAGATGCAAACCAATATCTTCAACCAGTGTTTAGAACTTTTTAGAACTTCTCATACATTAAGAGTCCTTACTCCGTAGCTACACTAGGCAGTATCTGGTGCAGTCATGAAACGACAGTTCGATAAAGTCCGATCGATATTGATACAGCTAGTCTATGTAAATTCAATTGCACATTTCGCTACTAGCGACAAGTTTTATAGTGCAATTGGTCGGTACTAAAATCCTATGCGGATATTGTGAGACGGATAATGTTATACCAAACTTCTTGCTTAACTCCGCCGGAAACTGAACAGCAGACTGACATAATCCGGAATTATTTCTGAATATGAATAAAACATTAGGTTCAGCTTTAGGTGGGAATTAATCTCTTTATGTAAGCAGTTTCATAGTTGAGAAGTTCGAAGTATTGTATTCAAGTTAAGAATATCAACATTTTCAAATTGTATTACATTACAAAAACATTGAGAACATGATGGTCCCCGCTTCGACCTGGGTCTGTTAAGTAGAATAGAGCACCTGTTTTTCTGGCAGATAACTTGTAAGAATCAAGCACAGATTAATATAAGTTACTACCACAAAGCCTACTGGTAGTAGAGTGCTTGCAGCAACTTGAATGGGTGGGGTTCTACCGATTTACCTATTTCTGCCACCTTAATGAGTTTATCATGTTCCAGGAGCCAGTAGTACACCAAAGAGTCCTTTGATCCCGGCCACAGAACAGCTACGCACCTGTAACATCAATGATGACTATAGGCCACTCTTATATCTTACCATCAAGAGAGCCGTATGCTTGTTCACTGAAATCTAACATAAAAAAGGTTAATGTCTTATCCACATTACTAAAGCATTGCTTACTAATCTTAGAGATTGAGCATTCCCGAATATTTTTATGTTTGTTCACCATCATCCTATGACTTTGGAGCTATATTTTATTCTGTGAGTAAAGAGTAAAAAGCTATAAAAGATAAAGTAAAGATCTTTTGATTTCATGATCGAGATCTTCCGATTATATTAGTTTTTACTAAACCAGTCTTATTGAATTTTTACTTTTGTAATAGTTTTTTTGACTTTTTTACTTCGCATTGTCAATTTGAAACCTGGATTGAAATTTCAGCTACTCTGCTTTCCACAGTAAACAGGATTGTGTATATTCCCAAAAGTATGCTAGCATAGATGAGGTAGTAGGCATACACTGGAAGGTATAAGCTCAAAATTCGTGTATGTGTTTCTTTAACAACAATAACAACGGAAATCCTTTTAAAGCAGCCAATGTTCATACATCTCTGCACACGTCATACGAATATTTTATTGATATTGGGTTCACGAGAAATGCGTTTTTCGTGACACCATAAAGAAATTTTAACAACGTCGTGACCGGGATGTTTGTCGTCTGGATTCCTGCCAGACACAATTTTGATGATTTGGATACAATTTTGTCCCCAAACTAACCTATACCTAATTACAAAACAAAGCTCCTTCGATATATTATTCGATTATGTTTCAAAAATTTGGTGTTTTAAATGTTTAGAAATAATACATTTCTCTGTAGTTTTTACCTAGATAAGAGAATGTTTCTATTTGTGATTGAATTTATGATTTATGGGTGAATTTCTTGTGAACTTGTTTGAAGAAAAGGTTTATTATTGGAACCTCAGGTTGGAACGTACTCTTCCAATATTTGATTAGGTTTTCCTAAATCATGAGCTCACTTCTGTATTTTCAGCGACAAGTAGAGTAACCTCCAGTTTCTGAAAAGTCAATCAGTTTTAATCAACGTTTTATCTCATAAATACAGGCAGCTGTTTGACACGTATTCGGCTTAGAAGTTTCAACCGAATTCTTTTAAATAGCTCTACAGGTAACGAAGTTGATTTAATAATGGACGCAGAAAGTGGTCATAGGAAGTTTTAGAATTCCCAACAATATAATTATTTTCTTTGAGCTTATTTGATAGGCCTTGATCATCAACTCTGGAGTCTACTCCTGCGAATAGTCTTCACAAATAACAGATGTACTCAAACATATAAATTTTTTGTTTGAACTTTATTTTGTTACACACTAGTGAACGATTAGAATAGTTTGAAACATTCGAATTTTGAAAATACAGTGCACATGTTTGAATGTGACCTTTTAAAACAAACAGT
>NJDD01005882.1:8779-27574 GCA_002245505.1 Calephelis nemesis
ATCTTGCCTTTTCATTGCCCATTGTAAAAGTATTTGTTTTAATTTTTTTTTTAAATATCCCTGGACAACTCACACAAATTGAATCTAACCCCAAAGTAAGCAAATTATATGCTTGTGTTATGGGTGCTATTCAACGATATTAATACATAGAAATACTTAAATAGATACCAGAATAAATTTAATAAACACCCAGACCCGGACATGCAGACATCTAAATGTGCATCACACAAATGTCTGCCCCCGTCGGGAATCGAACCCGAGCCTCACAGTAAGTCAATAATAAGGCATACGCCTAACTACATTGACTTACTGCGAGGCGCGGTATACCGCTTGCTACTCGACCAACGAGGCGGGCAAATTTCACCCTGAGTAACTGCCCAAAATCTCTTTTTAGGAAATTTGGGAGGTTTATTAAATGCTACAAGTGATTCCAAATTTAAAATCAGACTTATTTTATCCTGTTAAAAATAAGGATTTTTAATCTTGTAAAAAGCAGAAAGAAAATAAATTCCCGTATAAAACAAATTGCATTTTTTCATAGGAAATAACCCAAAATATTAGGAGCCTAATTCGTTCCATCGGGCGGTAATGTGAGTTCATAAAACATCTTGTTTGTGTGGCACCAAACACAATGGGGCCGACCCGCCCGCACCATTACTACCATTCCAGCAATTTTCCTTCACTTTGTCTCCATTTCGTGCTGTCTCTTGAAGGATAAATGAAAATGTAGCAAACAAGGCTCTTGCTACTTTTACTTTGGTCCTTTGTAACAAACATGTAGAATTGTGTATATTTTTTATGATATTGGTATGCAAACAAGCAGACGGGTTTCATGATGGTAAGTAATACACGCCGCCTAGAGACACCAAAGGTGGTAATGGTGCGTTGCCAACCTGAGGCCGGGATGTTAGGCCTCGAGCAAAAGTAAGTTTACCGGCTACCTTACCCTCCAAACCGGATCACGTCATGACGTTATGGCAGCAGCAGGAAATTCTACCACCTAGACAGATGTCACGGTGTTAGTGACGTTAAGCCTATGCTCGCCTTTTACGAGCTGCCTGGCAGAAAGGCGATGCTCTATTCTACAAAGGAGCCCGGACCAACATGGACATTTGTATCGGTGGACATTTCATAACATTTTTAAGTAACTTTTGAATATGTTCTAAACTTTTTGGACCAAACACAAGTTATAAGAGCAATTGTCTGAGAGCTACCTGATGAAAGTAATATCCATTGCCTATGGACATTGCCAACACAAATTAGCAGTTGAATTTCGGTGTTAAATTCAGAAAGTTCTTGAACCCTTTTCTTAGAAACCCCCATGTTAAAGCTGCTTTGAAATACCGAGTGAGGGAGGAAGTTCCAAACTTTCGCTGTTCATATAAATAAGGCTGAGTACAAAGCGAACACTTGTAGAAGCCCAACCATCAAGATAAATATTTATAAACGAACCACATTAAATTCACAATGTTTTTTGTCTGTTAGTACTAAATTACTTTACTTGAGTACCAATATGGCGGCAGGAACAGGTAACGTGACAGTCGCAATAATTGAAGCGCAGTAAAACTGCAGAAACCGACTCCAATTATTTCATCACCATGCCGTTATTTAATATTTTTTTTTTCCAAAGATAGCTAATGATCCCACAAATATTTTATTAACATCCCACTAGTTATATTAGATAAATTTGGTATCATTGATGATCTCGTCATCATAAGCTAAAATTTACGCATTTTAAAGTATAACTCATAAACGTCATCATTATTTTCTTTTAAAAAGGAATAATCAAAACGGGATAAGTAACCGCTTAACGTAAGAAACAAAAAAAAACGTTTAGTCAGATTGAGGACTCCTTTTTAAGTGTTGCATAATATACAGAACATGGACCACTTGCCATACATAGTTTGCCCTGGTTGCAAGCACTATGTGTATACGTTATAATAAGTGCGATAAATAAATAATGTTATACATAATGTCTTGCTAGAAGTCGCCCTACTTCCAGCAGTACCAATGTCTTTTTTCATATCCTGCTTGTAGGCCGATAAAAGTCCGTCCGGAAGGACAATTGTTTGAACTCTTTCATTAAGAAACTTAGATCAATCGTGTACTTATGATATATCAGGTATTAATAGGTACAAGTACATCGTCATCGTAGTAAAAGAATAAGTATTAACCTGTTTGATATGTTCTTATTTATTGTTTTTTTTATGGGATATTGCTTTTATTTGGATATTTTTTATCAGTTTTTATACACAAAACGAATCTTTGGTTCTTTGTAATGTTAAAATGAGCTCTCCTATTTTATCTCTTAGACAAACTAAAGTTTACTTCCTTCAACTAACAAGCTGTTTGTCATTAAGTCAGATTGTGGAATTTCTGTTGGTACTCGTAGACCCTGAACAAACGCGTAGCCTATTGATTGGAGAATACACATCCAAAACACGTAACAAACTTATCATCAATTCAGCGTTTTACCGCACACAAGTGAGGAGGTAGGGCGGCAAACATTGTTGTTCAAATATTAGAACCAAACTTAACTGTAGAGTTATGTCTGCTATCTCACGCAAGCTTAACGACCAAACCGATGATAATAAACTTTAACCTTAGTTATACCCTAAGTAAAAAACTTTTTCCTTTTCACGACTATTGGAAGTACCTCATTTACTAAAACGTAAAGCTTAACATCTCGGCTTAAGTCACCACAGCTAAAAAAAGTTATTATTTAAAGTGTATGTTTTATATGAAATAAAACATTATTTTCATTGATTAACTTAAGTTTCTTTTATGAAGCCCTACCTTAGTTTTTTAAATTACTTAAATTGTCTCCTTCACCCTAAGTACTGTGCCCTAAGGTTGTCTGGCAGAGATCGCTCTGAAGCGATAAGACCGCATTTGTGCACCTAAGTAAAATATTATTATAAGTGAAAGAGTGTGTATTTTTTTTTGTAAATTTTGGTGCATAATAAAGTGTATTATTATGCACCAAATGCACTTATCGCTTCAGAGTGATCTTTGCCAGACAACCTTAATGTTAAAAACCGTACGTTTTACCATCAGAATAACCCTTGACGAGTTTCGCACCATATCAACAGTGAGCATTATTTATTTCACGTTCTGTGTCGGAAACAATCTTTCTGCGGAAGTACAAAGTCTCACATATTCCTGTTCCACCTTTTATGAGTAGTTGTCGGATGTAAAAGGGAAGATATTACAGTTGGTGTTTGTTTGAGAACGAGCAAAACTGCCGCTAGTTTTGTCTCTCGGCAATGCTCTACAAAATGGAAAGACGCCGACTTTCAAAGCAGGTTTGAATTTTAAATCCTCACGTACGCGGCGTGCTGTTAGAAATCAAAACCAATGTGCATCTCTCAGAGAATTCGAGCTTTCAAATAAGTATTTTATCTTCGTGCTGTTTAAATTCTCTGACGTCTAACTATTGCATGTGATTTTTAGGATTTGCTTTGTTACTTTTTTATTTACAAATTAAATTTAATAAAAAATAAATATTAAGTAAAATAAATTTGACTAAGCACATGCTTTTAATTTTATGCATATTCATATAAACGGTTCCCAAGTAGTGTTTGTTTGTTGAACTGTGTTTGTAAACCGATCATGGAATAAATTAATGGAATAGATTAGTGGAAAGTTTATTTTTTTTTACCAAATTCTTATTTGTTTATTTGCGTACCACTAAAAAAATTACACCCGTAGGAATGCTAGGAGGATATCTGTATCACATAAGTGAAAATGTAGTAGAAGGACCAGAGACAACAAAAAACAACAGATTGAGGCATCGCGGGTAATACCGCAATCGTACACTACTTTGTGTGTCTTTTGCCGTATCTTCTCATTCAAAGGCCGCTTACATTTGTTACAAAGTTTTTGAATATGTAAATATATAAACAAGGTACAAGAGCCACTCGTTAAGTGAAACAAAATATTTTTTTCTATTTTTTGTGATTCTTAAGTTCACTATTTCGATGTGTGCTTATTTTGTAACTAGTACTATTTGCAAAAAAAAAGTCTGTCAAAACGATCTATACGTTTATTCATAAAACTAAAAATTTGCAACAAATACGGACTATACTTATATTTAATACAGTTCGTGTCCGCGTCTGTGCGTGTGTGTTCGTCACGTCAAATTTATAACACGAGGGGTATTATAAAGTTTCCGTCGTTGACTAAAAATAATAATATTAATAATCTGTACGAAATGATCTTCAAAAACAATGATTACTACATATTGTAAACGACACATAACACTCAACGATTGTTATTAAACTTTATGACGTTGAATCTCTGCATGCAAAAAAGACTAAACAGATTTTGACCAAATTTCATGTAACTAGTAGTAGCTTATAGTCCGGGTCAACGTTAATGATACGTACAGTTTAGTAAGAAAATCTTTCTTAAGTACCCATTAAGAACTACGAAAAGTCACTTCATCGTGTGTACACGATAGTAGCAGGCAACAGATAGTAGGTAGGTATACTATATTAACATAGAAACACGTTATAAATATAGATATATTTGTTAGAGAGGTCAACATTTGATAACTAAGCAGATAGGACGAAACCCCGTTTTGTGTACAAGAAGGAAAGAGGCACTCCGTCGCATTCCACACCGGATTCGCAAAGCTTTGAGGGGACGAGACATTGCGATTCATTCTCACATTTAAAAGCAAGACTGTAATTTCACAGGCCTTTGTTCCATCCCGCGTGGGACGCCGGATGGAGGGAAATATGCGCATTCAAAATGGAGTTTTATCTTTTTTCCAAGCGGCGCGTTTAGACCTATTCTCTCGCAATTGTTTGGGGGAGCAGCCTTGATAAACAGATATTAAACAGCACAAATCAAAACTATTTTCAAAGTTCACTAATTTTCTATCATCAGTCCCGCATCAGTTTTTCCCCGTGTTGGTCCGGGCTCCTTTTGCAGAATAGACCATCTCTGCCTTCCTGCCAGGCAGTTCGTAAGAGGCGAGCATAGGCCTACCGTCACAAACACCCTGACTTATGACTAGGTGGTAGATTTTGGCAGCAACTAGCCCGGATTGGCACCACCGCACTACCTATTCCTGCCGCCATAGCGTCCGGTGCTTGCCGATGGCGTGTTGCGGTTTGGAGGCTAAGGCAGCCGGTAAACTTACTTATGCTCGAAGCTTAACATCCTGGCCTCAGGTTGGCAACGCACCACTACCATCTTTGGTGTCTCTAGGCGGGGTTAATCCCTTACCATCAGGAAATCCTTATGCGTGTTTGCCTTCCAATGTTATAAAAAAATAAAGTCCTTCAAACGGTAACGAGTTGTTTTAAAATAGTTGAAACAACTAAACGTCATACATACATACATATGGATCGGCTAGTCCCAAACGCGATGGCAAATGTGATCTTTGTACCTAATTACACTCGAGTCACTTTAATAATTGTTCGTAACTATTTTAAAATTATCATATTGGTATAGTTGATTAAAACACTTTTAGCATTTTATGAATCTTTGTGTTTCTGTTTGTTTCTCTGTCGCTTCAAGTTGACTCTTGATAACTTAATGTTTTGAAGAACGTTAAAGCAAATTTTTATTCCGTTTATTAATACCACACCCTACCTCCATACCATGGGTACCCCATGGTGTGGAGGTAGGGTGTAGTGTTAGAGTGTCGAGCTGCAACTTGTCCGTGTAGGGATCCACCTTACACTATTCCTGTCGCCATAATGGTACTGACATGTACCGGTCCAGCCGGTTGGGCAGACGGTAGACTTGCACAATTAGTCTAACACTCTGGAACGGTGACCCGGCGATATCTATGGTGTGAACGGACCACGACTTTCTCCTACCACCAGGAGGGCCGCATGCTTGTTTGCATTATCTTATTTCATGACAAAATTAAGTTAGTTATAATAGTTAGTTAGGTATAATATTTGCTATCCGTTTGCGTCGTATGCTCTCGGGAT
This sequence comes from Calephelis nemesis, assembly GCA_002245505.1. Classification (NCBI taxonomy): domain Eukaryota; kingdom Metazoa; phylum Arthropoda; class Insecta; order Lepidoptera; family Riodinidae; genus Calephelis; species Calephelis nemesis. The sequence goes on from NJDD01005882.1 coordinate 14,731, forward strand.
ATTAACGGAGGCTGACGTTCCATAAAGCGACACTTGAACCGTCGGACGTGATATCCGGGTATCGGCCAGAGTTTTATTTCACTACAAATAGTTTATGCAACGTGTGGCCTTATTTGGATGGAGCGTGACTAGGTCACTGCACTTCTGGAAAGTTCACAGTATTGATTTTATTGCGCACGCCCGAAAATATAAACGGGAACCACGGCCTGGAAGTGGCCGTTGATTTCACGGACGCGAACAGTTCGCGAAAGTTCGCTGATACACATGCTCGCTAGTGAACCAGTTCCAGGGATGGATTATCATAAGTATCGAGATTAACATCAATAATTTTACAGACGTTTAACAAAAAACATGAAATAGGTTTGAATTTTATTCTTAACATAATATGTATTAAGATCATGCCTATTTAAAATCATTGTATATTATTACGAAGAAACAAAAAGTCCTGGTAAAATATTTAATTGTTCGTGCTCCACAGAATAATAAGTTCCATAAAAACCTAAGCTAAATCATCATCTCATCTCTATCATCCAATTAAGACGGAGAAGCAATTACTGAGTAGTTATTTTATGTCGATTTCGTACCTATCACCACCTTGAATCCTCAATGCTTAGTTCATTGGAAACGAGAAAACAGTTCCTCGTTATCAACGACATATATAAATTTATAACAGGATTACAAATTGGGATGTTTTGTTATAGTTACAGTAGGTACAGGCCTATTTCACAATTTTTTGGTATGCAAATTTGTTCTTAAATATTAGCTTTAAATTACAATTTTAACGTAAACAAATATATGTAAAATTGCAGCGAAAGTATCAAATAAAAGTTAGAAATTATCATTTGACATAAACAAAACACATTGCATATATTTATTTTCTACTTGTAAAACATAAAATAAATTTAAGATTAATATCTGTAATTGAAGGTTACGTGAAGATGTATACGTCTTTTAAATTAAAAACGTTTTATTTTTTTTATAAAATTGAGAAGTATGGGACTTGGCAAATTAAAAAAAATCGTTACCAAAAATACATTAAATACACACTTGTCTAAGTAATGTATATTGTATAAATTTAAAAATATATTTAGACAACATAGAGAAAAATTTTTGTAATACCTATATTTCTTTTGTACTAATATCTAACATTTGTCTCTCGTTATAACTTAAATAGTCTTTAACAGAATAAATTTGTTTTTGTAATAACCTCTGCTGAAGCTGTTTTCTAAATTACGTATAATTATAATTAGTATGACTTTTAGGCAATTTGTTATATCTTACAATTTACTTATTTAGTTAATTTAGTTAGATATACAATTTTTTGATAAAAAGCTAATCGACTAATAGACATGTAGGACGCCTATCCTATAGGTACCTAAATACAATCTGATATAGGCCATCGGCATTTATGGTCGATTTAATATGGTATTTTTGCGTATTGGTGGCAATAACGATTATTAATCGAAACGATGAAAAAAGAATACATAATATAAAACATAATGATAGTTTGTTTATAGTACATGTTGTTGAAGTTTCCCAGCGAGATTGTTTTAAGTGTCCATAAACTTTTACTTGCAGATCTCGTGGAGCCGACGGATCAGAGCTTCCGTGTCAAAAGTTTGGTAGGATTGAAACTTACTTCGCTGTGCAATAAGTAAGTAAATTTACCTTTCTCCTCTACCAATCGAACTTTGCTGAGATAAGTTTTTTATTTTTGGTATGTAACTTTAAGGATTTTAGTCAAAATTGTTTTAACTAAAATGCACGCTACATAATGTTGTATCCGACATTATGTAGCTACTAGTTGTAATAAGACAACTACTTACTTAGTACGTATAGTAGTACTATATAAATTATGTGCTTCTGCTATCTTCGTCAAACTTCGGAAGTCCGAATGTATTTTAAAGATATCTACCTATATATAGCAACTCTATATTACATAATTAATCATTTCGCTTAAATTTAGATTTAGGTCAGCTAATTTAAAAATAAAAGATAAAGAATAAAAGTGTAAAGCCGAAACGCATAATTTAAATAGTATTACTGTAATGATATGTAACTGTGTTATGGTTACAAAAAACACAATCAATCTATAAAATCAAAAAGGTATAGTGATTTTGTATAAAAAAACAAACCGCAAAAAATGCAAAATAACTTTTTTAAGATCTACCTAAGAAGGCAAACAAGAAAACAATATATTAACTCGTTGACAATCTTAACTTCACTACCGTCACTAACACCGTGACATCTGACTCGGCGGTAGAGTATCGCAGCGACTCACCCAGATTGGTACCACCGCCTTACCTAATCATGCCGCCTAAACTTCATGATGTGTTCCGGTTCGGAGGGTAAGGTAACCGGTAAACTTACTTTTTCTCGAGGCCTAACATCCTGGCCTCCGGTTGGCAACGCACCATTACCACCTTTGATGTATCTAGGCGGCGGGCTTTCTTACCATCAGAAAATCCGTCTGCTTGTGTGCTTTCCAAAATCATAAAAACAATTGGACAAAGGAATTTTCTTCTTCTCACAAAAAATTCTTATGTATTGGACAAACCTACCAACTTTCTCTATACTATTAATCTGTAAGGTTATACTAGCTCGTTTACTCTATTATAAACTTTGAATGTGCTAAATCATCTAAGAACCCTTAAACTCAAATAAATAAGCAGGTGAAGTCCACAGTGGACAGTTAGATTTGGCATACAATCTACAAGTCAAGTAAAATATTGAAACGACGGTGACCTTCAAACGCAAAACGTTTTCATTCATTAAATATATTTGTGAAGCGTACCAGTACAAGTGTATCAACGTGATAGGAGCAGGAATGCTCTTACGTAATTACTTTAGACGCCGACGGAGCGGCCGTCGACCTCCGTTCGACTTTGACCCACTTCCGACTCTAATTTCGCGTCTCACCCTGAAAGACAATAATATCCAGAGAGGAGACGACGGCACGCTCTATTATGTCTGACTTTAATAACTTTTGCAAAGGTTTCACGTGTTTAATAGATTGTGAAATACATTTATTTACGCGCGTTTATGGCTTGGTATGTTATAAAATGTTATTAACTTTTCATCACATAAACATCTGTTAATTCATCTGTAATTTCCCATATTATTTACCAAGAAACACGATGTAAAAAAATCTTATGACTAATGAGTTCGTAGCACTTACATTATTTTATCTTGTAGTTCATTTTTAGGGTTCATTGCCTCGAAAGGAAAAAACGAAACCCTTAAAGGATCTCTTTTTTATCCGTCCTTCCGTCTGTCAAGACCTTTTTTGTCAGCAACGCATGGAGGTATCAAACAGATATCATATCTAAGATAGATAAGTGTGTGGCCGTGTTCCGAGTGAATCCGGTGGTAGTTTTTAGTATTATATAGACTCGTCACAAGTGCCTCTTGTAAGGTGAATGTGAATAAAAATATTTCTATTCTATCAAATACTCAGGTTTACTGTCCCTTAGAGCTGTGAAAAAGATAGAAGCGGTTGTTTAGGCAAGTAATTTTGAAATTTGCAAGATAACTAAAACCTATACGATACTTCCCGTGAAGTCAGAATCTTGAAATTTGGTACGAAGCAACGTACCAAATTTCACCAATTTTCATATCACAGATCATATTATTATGATAAAATGTCGTGATGGGTTAACTTTTACTTATATACCTACAGGTTTGTGCGGAACCCTCCGTGCGTGAATCCCACTTATTCTTGGCTCGTTCATTATTCACTCATTCATTATGAAAGGAAATCGATCTCTTACTTTTTTCATATTTTTATTTATAATCAAATTAAGTTATTATGAGTAGGTACAATTTCAAACATTTTGAACCTAATAGACTTCACATTCCGTTAAGCCGACATTGAAATCCTATTTTTCCATTTAAGTTATATACACAATTAATAAAGAAGAAAGTGTTTTGTATCTTTGGATGTTGTAGCAAATAAACTCAAAGACTATTGTATCGTTTCCAAAAATTCTTTAACCGTTAAAATGCTATACTATCACCGAGAAATAACAGCTATATTTACTACTAGAAAAATAAAGAGAACCTTAGTAAAACTTCATGTAACACGAGGTTTAAAAAAGTAAAATATAAAATGTCATTTAAATGTGAAAAATTGTCTATAATAAGAAAAAAACTCTTGTAGAAGTAGAAGAAGAAGCATCTTCACGCCCATATCCCCGAAGAGGTAGGCAGAGGCACAACCAGGGCACCCGCGATTAGCCAAAGACACTAAGTCCCATAATGTGATAGGTGGCAAGTCTATCGCCAACCGGGCACATATCCAATCCCGAGCAACATTTTTTTATAAGAAAAATTGGAAAAATTGGAAAAACCAAATTTTATTTTTGTAGCCCGACCCGGGATTCAAACCCGGGACCTCATGCAGTCAAGTCCAACACCTGAACCTCTAGACTACAGAGGCGAACTATTGTACAATGTCAAACAACGTATTGATATCAATAAAAAAATCAATATGATAACGTATGGATCTTTCGTATACATACAATTTTGTATATGTATGTGAAATTAACATTTATTTTACACAATACCACGCCATAACTGCCCAATTAATTATAACATTATTTTATGAGATTTTGACAAGTGATGTTATGAAAATTTATTGGCCGAAAATGTTCGTGAAAAAGTTATGAAATGAAAAATACACTTCTATTGCGCAGTCAAATTTTTGTTTTTGAATAATTTCAGTAATTTAATGGTATAAATCTATCTAATTTCGAAAATAAAATAAGTTAATACTTTGAAACGTTATATTTTATGTAAATTATAAAACTTTTATTCGTAATTGTGAGGATGTCTCGTTTATACTTAACGTTGAAATAAATATTATGGCTTTTTACAGTTCTTGTCACAAAATTACCTCATGAAAACATATCATATCAAACTCATTTTATTTTCAAGCAATTTTGTATAGAAAAACCAATGACCACTTATTTTCCTTTCAGTTATTAACTAAATAGCTTTCAGGTTAATTGATCGTAAACGCTCAGTCGACTAGGTGTGCGGCTTGGATCTAAATTCCATACATAGCTATAGTACCACTAAGGTTTGATTCACACGTACGACTATCTAAAACAACGCAGCGTAAATTGAGAATGCTTATCGGTTACAAGTGAATACTATCGCTGCAGTTTTATGTTTTTGCGTGGTCGTCAAACCTACAAAAAATGGATGATGTTGTGTTGCGGCTAGTTACTTTGCCGAAGCAATGACACCGGCTGTGCACAGTGTCGTTACCTCAACGCAACATGGTCTCAATGTGGTCGGTTTGCGCTATGACGAGATCGAAATCTAGCCCATGTAAATTCTATTTCTCATTTTAAATACAATGTTGCACTACTAGACCCCCATGCAATGTAGTTGTGGTGTGGTTGCGACTGTCGTGTCATTTTCAATCGTATGAGTCAAGCCTTATAGTAAAACATTGATGGTAATTTTGTGGCGCTATACTAAACTAATTTTACGTTATTGCTGTCTTCTTTCAACGAAAGTAACAGAAAGAGATAAAACGCTTTTAGTGCTGTCAAATTAGACTTTACACGGCATTGACCAAACATCAAACCATTTTTCATATTTTATATACAATTTGACATTCTGACATGACTAAAATGTTCCATCTCTTTTGTTTTCGTTTCATTTGAAAGAGATAGCATGCATCTAAAATAAATTTAGTTTGTGAACAGCAGAATTACCACCATTGTGTCGTCAAATTAAGACATTAGTTACCACAGGATGCGTTATTATGGAAATGCTATAATGAAATACTGCTATCGACTAAGAAAATCCTATCGCAGAATACCTCTTATCGGATTATCTTAAAAACTGCACAAGCAACTAATTAAGCTGCCATTGAAATGACAAAGCCTATTTCACTTTTGAACAATGAAGCTGTCAGATGGTGAAAAATGGATTAAAATCTGCTTGATACTTTCAGAGCTTTGTGATTACTATTACATAAGTAAATTTATAAAAGCTTTAATTAAATTTTTTTGGGGTAGGTGCCAAATCCGCGGATTTTCCTGAAAATCAAATTAAAAATCTCAATCTTTAGATATGTTTTAAACTAAATTACTTGGAAGGGTAAGCAGCTAAGTTCACTATTTCACTATTTTCCCGAATACAACGTCAAATATTGTGCCAAACAGATCATCAACTTTCTTGAACTTTCAACTAGGTACGTAGTTTGAAAGTATTCAAAGATTTAAGTTGTTCGTGACATACGCAGGAGTTCACTCCCAGTAAATTCTTGTAAAACTTGTAGCGTACTAGCGATATCTTATAGTGTCATTAAGTGAACATGCTTTTTACTGCTAATTGCCATTTCTTGAGATTTCTTTTTGTGTGATAAGATAAGAAGCCCGCTCTAACTTAACCTCGAGAATATAAAGTATATATTATAACCAATTGTAACAAAGGCAGATACGAAAGCTATATAGGTCCGTGCTTGTTTATGTACTTATTGCATTTTACTTTTCAAATCCAAAAAAAAGTAAACTGTATAGTTAAGTTTTTATGAAGTTGTTTTATAAATCTATACCTAATCACATTTTTCAAATTACTTTTTTACTAACCGAAAGCAGTTTTTATGTAAGTACGTTACCGTTACATACATGACGGACGCAAAAACCTTTTATGTTTTCCAATTAGCGGTGCCTTAGAATATTGTGAGCGTAAGGTAAACATTTTCCGCGGCGTACGTAATTTGTGTGAGGAGATAATTGGTTTACGGGATACACACACTGGACTCCAATACGAAAATTTAATTTAAACACCAATTACAAATGAATTTAATATTTATGTACCTGCCTACATGTAAACATGAACCATTTGTGTTCATTTTATTTCATACTAGCGGCCCGCTCCGGCTTCGAACGGCTAAGAAATATACATATAAACCTATATTTTCAATCACTTTATCTATTAAAAAAACCCGCATCAAAATCCGTTGCGTAGTTTTAAACATTTAAGCATACAAAAAGACATAGGGACAGAGGAAGCGACTTTGTTTTATATTATCTCTATCTATATACACTAACTTTACTTACAACATTTTATGCAACTACCAACCAAGCAACTAAGCATATAAGGAAAAACTTTAAAACTGCTCTATCGATTTGGATAAAACTTCGTAACTATCTGTAATTTTATCGTATTTCAAAAGATGTCTGAACGATTTCCTGATTTTAAACTGAACAATTTCAACATTAATATTTTATGCTATAACGTCAGTGCTGCCCATTGTTGTTTCTTGTCCTAAAGGTTAGGGTAGCCAGTAGACTTACGCACGTGGTCTTAGATCCCAGCCATAGGGTACTAGAAACAAGAACGCAGAACCAAGTCGAGGTACGATTTTCCGGGAGACAGTCCTTGTTGCTGATGTTGTAGGTAACAGTCCAATTCATCTAAATAATGATGTCTCGGGCTGAGCACTCTGTTTGGCCCACAAAGCTCGGTGAAGTTGTTAAAACCGCGAGGTTTACAATATATTAGTCATTTTCAAAAAACCATGATAGAGCGACGTATCGTAGTCGCCTGGTAGTTCAAAAACTCAACTTTAAGAATTAACAGTTGTTAAGATTAAGTACGTTTTAATATTACTGAATATGAGTTTGTACATTTTTACATATTTTTACAGCTCTTCCCTGGAGGCAAATTCTATCGAACAGATGCTGGAAGAAGCAAGAAATACAAACAAATTCAAAAGAATGTGTAAGTAATTGTTACATTAATATTTTTATATTACGTAATTCTAGGCCCTCAGATAGACTTAAATTTTAAGCTCACAAGGGCGGTGTCAGCGACCACCCACCCGAACACTGATGATTTCTGAGCTTATTACTGCCACACACGAGTATCTAATCAAACTCTATCACAAATACTGCGACTACAGTGTGCCTAGTGTGAGGTTTTGAAGTGATTTACTTTACTATCGCGTTTACGTTTAACGACCTCGATGTATGGAGTTATTGTCAGCGCCTCTAGCGGATAGTCGGAACAACTAATTTATTCCATACATTTGGATCGTCCAAACGCAAACGCGGTACTAAAGTAAATTCGTACGAAACTCACACTCAGCACACAGGTAAGCGATTGTAGATACAACAGGAAATTCTGACTCCATAACTAAGCTGTATTTGCTTATACCTAAAGAATATTTCACAAACAACATTTTTAATTGATATTTCTATTTAAAATTTAGAAACTTTAATTCTTTAATATTGTATGTTGTAAATGTGAAAGTCTAGCTGTTTGTTTGTCTATGACTATCGGTCGCCCATTGATCGAAATTCGACCATAACATTTTTTATATCTTGTTGATAAAAACGCCATCTTCATTTCTCAAGACCAACTACTTTGTTTCCAAACTTTTTAGCGCGCCATCTGTGATCTTTTATCGTTATCATCAATATAATTGTTTGTGTGTGTCAAATGCATGGTAGCAGGTGTAATGTTTTATTTATTGATTTAATGTACTTTATAAGCATTATTATTGAAAAATGTTAGCGATATGCACCTCTCCTACACATAAACTATAAGTGTGCCAAATTTCATACTCCTACGTTCCCGCAATTTTCGTAAAAAGGGATCCAAAATTTTGGTATCACGTATTAATATAAAGATAAGTGCAATTTTTAAAAAATAAATGTTGAAATTATGAGAAATAATAAAATACTAATAAAGAACCACTATGTGAATTATTTTAGATAGTTCATTTTAAATAGGAGCGTCAAATTTGAAATAATGTTAAAGCCCGAAAACAATACCAGAACCCAGTGGGTTAATCCCTTTTCCAAGCAATTAAATGAAAATAGCCCAAAGCTGTATCTGATCTGCTTACTTTATTTGGGATTCAATAACATTTAATACAATTATGCAAAATAGTGTTGTGATATGAAATTAATTTTAAATAGGACGCAATATTTGCATACTTCCCCCGAAATATTCATGATTTTGTATGTGAAAATTATATCAAGGCTTTTTAATAAAATGGAATTAAATGAAGCTTAATAACAATAGCGGCATACAATAACAATAGAGGAGGTAGGCAGAGGCACAATCAGGGCATCCACGATTAGTCGAAGACACCAAGTCCCACAATGTGATAGGTAGAAAGCCTATCGCCAACCGGGCACATATTCAATCCCGAGCAACATTTTTTATTAGAAAATTGGAAAAACCCAATTTTATTTTTGTTGCCAGACCTGCGTTTCGAACCCGGGACCTCATGCAGTCAAGTCCAACAACTGAAATTCTTTCCATATATGTTTTATTATATTTTAAAAACTACATTTTCATAAGCACAACTTTCAATGTAGTAGGTAGGTTTATTTTCTAAGCATGCTTGTTGCTTCATGCTCGTTATAAAGAACAAAACTTCTCCCACAAGGCGAATAAAACTTTATTTTATTACAGTGAATACTAAATATTTCTCCTGCCAACTTTAAAAGTAACTTGTAAATGAAACTTTAAACGTAAATAACTTGAAAAAGCGGATGTAAGTAAAACCTTACTTATTCTTGTCGCCGTAACAAGTCATTGCTTCTTATTATGGCATAAAAAGGTAAGGCTCGTGAATTTACACAGCTGATAAGAAACGCAACATTAACATTTTCAGTGCCTACAGATGACGGTTTGTAACCACTTAAGTCGTTGTTTTTTTACACTATGTAATACTTTAAAAATAAAAGAACAGTTTACACAAAAAAAGATTTTTCGGTACAGATTATAATAAAAACTAAGCTCATCTCCGCCGTATTGGTTTGTACTAATTACGAAAATAGGAGAAGCTTCCTAGCAGTTGCAAATAAATCATATATTTCAGTGTCAATAATACACTTTTTGACAGATTTGGAGCAAATGGACTAGTAATTGCATTTCTAAACTTTCTTAAGCGACCTAGAATTAACCGCTCCGTCAAATTCATCTCTGAAATGTTTTGAGGAATAGTCTTAATATAAGCATGAACATGAACTTACCTTACATATTTACAGTTTCGGGATTCATGTTTTATTGGCTTGGTAGACAGAATTAAAGTGACGTTAGAAAACTTAAATATCAGTTCTCATGTCAACTGGGATCTATATCTATGTTTTCTAACTAAAAAAAATAGGTACTGTGTACAAAATGCACAATGTAGCCAGGAGACAGTATAATATTAGTAAAATCTGTTTAGTACCTAATATTAGCACGTTTTCTTATACTTAATTTTAATGGTTACATCATCATCATCATCGTCATCATCATCAGCCGGAGGACGTCCACTGCTGGACGTGATAATGATTACAATTTTTATCAAATTTTGAAGAGTGGTTTTTGAGTTATCCTATTATAATATTATGAAAGCGAAAGTTTTATGTTTGTTTGTTCTTCACACAAAAACTACTGTATCAATTTTCATTAAAATTGACACACACATAGAAGGTAACTTGGACTAAAACATAGTAGGTATAGTTTTTATGCCGAAAAAGTGTTCCAATGGGGCCATTAACCACTCGGGCGACGCTGCGGACAATAGCTAGTATTCAATAATGTATACTTTTGTGTACCTTGATGACGCAGAAATAATGTTGAAATAGTTTTTTACAGTTTAACTATGGTTAAGCTATTAAAATTATTATAAACTACCTGTTAGGCGAATTTCGTAACGTCTGTAATTAAATCCAGCACTTCTCGAGTTTCAAGTTATGTATCAAATAAGACTTTATAAGTGCTAATACTCATACAAAGAGATTTGCTCTGAAATTGAGTAGCCAGACCTCATCAAACCGAGGGACGCTATTACGTAAAGACAAGTTGATCATAAAAGTCACCAGCAGCCGCTAATGATCCAATAAAAGGTGCAATTCTGAAGATTTTCAAATAAAATACCTTCTCTATTGTTGACAAAAAATGATATTTCTACGCACGAATGGCCGAAATGAGTTTCACCGCGAACGAACAAATATATTGCGATTTGCTCTTTCATTTTCTTGCAAGGTATTTTATTGCTTTGGGGTTTCTCATAAATTTCGTGTTCACTCAGCGAGAAAAATAAGAGCTCCACTTATAGCAATCGTAACGATTTTTTACTGCACCGTTATTATGGTTGACCATAAAAGTAATATTTTGTAAGAGTGGGCCGTAGGCTCTGAGGAGTGGGTTCGTCTTACTGCCTTTCTGATTGAGGTTTCATTACTTTTACAATTATCATAAGTTGTTGTATAGTTGTGAAAATTAGAAAATGTTGAAACTAGGATACAAAAATTCTGGTAAAGTTTAATAATTCAGCTTATTATTATTTATCCGTAAGTACTAATATCAAACCTTAATTCGGTCGATCTTTCTCTCTGCTGACAGTCAGACCGTCTGTTAAACTTTCACGGATAAATCGACTGATTATAATAAAATTAGACATTCATATAGCTAAATATCTGAGTTCAAGCATAGGTTACATTTTTTCAAAAATCAACCCCCAAAGGACTACAACGGGGCATGAAAGTTTGTGTGAAAATCTATTTTAAGGTGACGAAGTCAGCAAAGGTTGTCACCTGCCTACAAATATGAAAATGAATTTACAGCAAAAACATAAAAAAACAGTATAAATATAAATCGATAAAGACAGGATACCTTATTAATTATGTGTAACTTTGAAAAACTTTAATATCTTCTAACCACCGTTCTCACAGTCAGCTAGCCTGTAACAACACCAGTACTCCTGGACCAACTTTAATTATATATGGCAATAACTATTTTACTATTTTCAGATGGGCATCGATTTTGTCCGAATTACAAAATGGATTCAGAGTGTCATTGGTTAAGGCCAAAATTTGTAAAACGTTTTTTACCCCATTACATAATAAATTCACCAAAATTCTAATTAGATATTGTTTTGCCAAAGCATAATTATATTTTAAATAAATAATAACAGTCGATAAAAATAATTATTGTATTTCAAAAGTATTCTATCTCGTAAAGTCTATTGGTAGTTTGTCAAGTGTTCAAAAGAAACTAACATTCTGTTTAACTTGTTTTCTTATGTTTTGATTACAAATGCTGCAATCACCATCGAACAAAAGAATATTTTAAATATTACGTCTATTGAAACTCAATCAGGTCACTTGACTTCAAAGGTTCACCTTTTGTATCTTAAACGTTTTATAAAAATAAAAACGTTTTGTAAGGTAACAAAATAATAAATGTTTGACTCATGATGCAAGCTTGAATTATTGAACTCAGTCCTTGTTTTGTTTTTAATTTCTCCACATTACGGACATTTGCAGCGGGCATCAACAAAACAACAACAACCTTTAAATACGGTTTGTACGGTTTGTTTAAGGTTGTATTAATTTTAAATTTTTAGTGGTATTCACTACTAATATGGTCCTTAAAAAAATGCTCATTTCGATCTTCAAACGATATTTAATTTATCACCAACGACGTAGTAACTAATTAAATTAAAATCCACTTATTTAATATGACACCATTAAAGTAGCTTTACATTGTAGTTGTACACTAAAACAATTAACAACAAAGAAAACAAATCCTGACATATCCAAAACAAAACACTATGAATCGATTTTAATATTTTTTTTAAAAATCAATGGAGATATCTTTTGATTTTAATTGACCAAAAATGATATTCTCAACCATATCTTAACCCAAATTATGTTATCACAGTAATTTTGGAAATGAATTAATACATAGCAATAGTCAATAATATTTTGACGTAATGTCACGAATAAATGAAAAAACGTAAGGATCAACAAAGTTATTAGTCCAGTAAAAAGTTAAATGAAACCATGATCTGACCAGTTTTGGCGCAATGAGTAAA
>NJDD01005882.1:76928-87933 GCA_002245505.1 Calephelis nemesis
TGGACCACTCGCTGCAGTTCCGCACCTTCGGACACCGCGACAATGATGCGCCACCGCACCGACCTTGTCGACGACATCCCCATCGCCCGCGACATGGTCAGCCTTGTATCATCTTAATATATGTAGTATGCTATTTTGTTGTGCATTGAAGACATTTCATCAAAATAATTTAAAAAATATGTTACTGGGATACCACTAAACCACAAACCAGTAATTTTTCTGAAGTTTGCCTATACACACGTTACAGAAAAAGTTTTGAATCAGCCTCTGTGGTCTAGGGGTTCGGCGTCAGACTTGACTTCTTGAGGTCCCGAGTTCAATATCCGGATCGGGAAACAAAAAGAAATTAGATAATAATAAATAATAAATATTTCTGGACAAATCACACAAATTGAATCTAACCCCAAAGTAAGCAAATTATATGCTTGTGTTATGGGTGTTAGTCAACGATACTAATACATATTTAAAATACTTAAATAGATACCAGAATAAATTTGATAAACACCCAGACCCGGAAATGCAGACATCTAAATGTTCATCACACAAATGCCTGCCCCCGTCGGGAATAAATAATAGGTAATAATAAATCATCTTTATTTTACATAAAACTACAAGAGGCACTTGTGACGGGTCTATATAATAATAAATCTACCACCGGATCGGAACGCGGCCGCACACTGAGAAGATCCGGCAAGAAACTCAGTGGGCTTGTCTTTTTTTTCTTACATTAAAATATATTTACAATAATTTATGTAATGATACATTATATTTTATAAGAGATTGGCATGAGGAGCAATTAATCCCAAGCAGTCTTATGTGTTAAATATTCAGCCATGTTATAATAACATTTTGATTTAATTTACATTTAACAATTAAATCGAACCCGAGCCTCGCGGTTGGTCGATGTAGTTAGGCGAGTACGCTAGCCACTCAACCAACGAGGCGGAGAAAATGTATAATTTCAATTTTCTAATAAAAGTAACGATGCCCGGGATTGGATACGTGCCCGTTTGGCAATAGGCATGCCACCTATCACATTGTGGGAATTAGTGTATTCGGTTAGTCGATAATTAATAATAATAAGCAGATGTTGAATAAGTATTTATTTTGCTAATTCTCGCGTCCGATACGAAACAAGTTTATACGGTACGGTTGATTTGATGGTACCGAGGGCAAGCGTTGGTCGAGTGCGAGTTGGTGTACTTGGTGGTAAGTTCTTCGACAAGGTTGGCGTAGACCGTGAAAAGTGAAATTGTCTCCCGAGCTCGGACTCTATCGGTGGTCTGGTCGTGGTGTAGGATGGAAAGAACCTTCGTCTCGCTTGTCTCACCCAGTGTTACACGGAAAAATATTCCGCCACAACAGTTTCATAAGTTCCTTGAAATTAGCAAAATAAAGACTTATTCGTCTGCTACGGCTTGTCCACGTCTCTAAGTCAAAATGTCTTCAACGTAGAACAATGCAGTTTCGCAGAAAGGTGTGTTGCCGCGTTCTGGTAGTGCTCAGTGCTTGTTTGACCCTTTCTCGCTTACAATTCAAAAAACAAAATAATTATCGTGCATAAATAAATCCAAATAAAATAAAACAGGCAAAATAGTGCGCTATGAATGAATTGGACTTACCAGAAGCTAAAACTTCCTAAAAACTAAAATTATCGTGCACCCTATGCCAATAAGATTGCTATTTCTCTGACCGGCTGAATAATATAGCTTATCCTCGTATTACTAAAGAAGTGGCGAGAGAGAGTGAAAAAAAGAAACGAAAAGACAATTTACAGGGTGCACAGTTTTACAGCGATTGTTCACTAGTCGTGACGTGGGGATGTAGACAAGCGCAACGACGCCTTATTAAATTAAATATGTGCCACTGAAAATGTGTATCTATCTTGTAGCTGAATTGAATATCTTTAATAAGATTTGTAGGTAACTTCACTAAACCAAACAGGCGCAGGGGATATATTTTCTAACATGTATTCGTAGTTTTGGACTGTGTACTGGTGCCTACGTCTCGTATGTCGCTTCCACGATGTTCGCTATAGTAACAGGTATACAATGTAACATTTTATTTTCTCTCGCATAAATATAGCGAATGTTTTATACTTGCAAGTTTTACGATGTTCAGTTTAGATCATCGTAAATTTAGACATTTTGAGACGTGTTCCACTGTCACGTAGCTTTACCTTCTCTAGCAAATTACAATGCGTCTCCGTTTTATTCTTTCCTTTTCTGAGCTCATGTGTATTTGAATTTCGTTTATATTTCTATGACAACAAATCTTTACATTGCACTGCTACAGCTATAGGTCTACAATCTGTACCTATATTATGTTTAATTAATAAAAAGTCAGGCGGACCCTAGAGTCTGGAGTTTTTGTTATTAACAAAAAACTACCACGCCTATATACAAATGGAAATTCCTTTTGAATTGCCAATTTTTATAGTTACTATTTTAATTATAATAGAATCTTTTGTATTCAATAATCGCCTCTGTGGTGAAGCGGTTCTGTTGTCGGACTTGACTGCATGAGGTCCCGGGTTCGATTCATGAGTCGGACAACAAAAAGAAAATTGGGTTTTCCAATTTCCTAATAGAAAAACGTTGCTCGGGATTGGATACGTGCCCGGTTAGCGACAGGCTTGCCACCTATCACACTGTTGGACTTAGTGTCTTCGGCTAATCGTGGGAGCTCTAGTTGTGCCTCTGCCTTCCTCTTCGGGGGTATGGGCGCATAGATACTTTCTTTATATTCAATACTCTAAAAACATGGATGTTTTAAATATAATACTAAAGAATAAAACTTAATTTCTTAAAAGTTGGACCTTGGAAATAGGCTTTTTGTAACAGCCATTAAGTAATTATATCTTCATTATAAGTCAGACAGGATGAGTAAGGCCGGGAAGCACGAAACTTGTTGAACTGAGCTTTATTTTCCATCAAATAAATTGGAGCTCTTTATCAGTACCCCACTTTGTGAAATCACAGTTCCTAATATCTTCCCGCGTCGGCCCGTCCGCTTAAAGGTAGCTTAAGAAAGATTTATCAATTTCCCCAACAAATATAGTCGATAGCTTAATTTATTCATATTTTTTTAAAGAAAGAACCACTTGTACTGTTTTACTAATCACTTATAATTCAAAACAGTACAAGTGTTTCTTTCTTTAAAAAAATATGAATATTTGGAAGTTTTACCAAGTGACGACGATGGAAAATATCAAATATAGCTTAATTTATGTTTAATGAAGTGCTTTAGTGTTCAACTAGGTATATTAAGCTTATCATGACCGCCTTGTTAGTCGAGTGGCTAGTGTACACGCCTAACTGATTCGACGAACCGCGAGGCTTGGGTTCGATTCCCGACGGGGGCAGGCATTTGTGTGATGAACATTTAGATGACTGCATTTCCGGGCCTGGGTGTTTATTAAATGTATTCTGGTATCTATTTAAGTATTTTTATGTAATGGTATCGTTGACCAACACCCAAAATACAAGCACATAATTTGCTTACTTTGGGGTTAGATTTAATTTGTGTAACTTTTTCAGGGATATTTATTTATTATTATTATTATTTATAACATTAAATTGTTGAATAGCAGCCTTGTTAGTCAAGATATTAGCGTTACAGCAAAAACACACTGATCTGAAAGGTTAATACATATGAATATAAAAATCTATCGCCTCTGTGGTCTAGCGGTCCAGGTGTTGGACTTCACAATATGAGGTATCGGGTTCGATTCGATCGGGCAACAAAAAGAAATTTTGATTTTCCCAATTTTCTAATAAAAAAAACGTTGCTCGGGATTGGATATGCTGCCTTGTCGGCGATAGGCTTGCTACCTATCACATTGTGGGACTTAGTGTCTTCGGCTAATAGTGGGTGCCCTTGTTGTGCCTCTGCCTCCCTCTTCGGAGATATGGGTGTGAAAATACTTATAAATCTAATTCTGTTCGTCAGTCTTGCTAAAATTGAAGAATGGCTGAAGCGATTTGGCTAATTTTGGATTTGAATTACTTGTTAAAGTCCAGGGAAAGTTTAAAAGATAAGAAAAATGGAAAAACTTCGATCAAAAACAGGCAAAACAACGACAAATGTTATTAGACATGAAATTCTCGTATCACATTGGCTAATTCTTATGAAATTTCAAGTTCAGCGCAGTGAAAAAATTTGTTACTTTTTAGTATAAGTCTATAAGTAACATAGTTTTATACCTAGTGTAATACAGTTTGCTCTATACCTATGTATGTTGAACAATAGAAAAGCACCATTCGGAGTGCGAGCTCCAGCACCTGACACGCTACGAGAAGGTCCAGCGGCGCCCCTGTGCCGGCACCTCGTATTGCGTGCCGCTCGCCCATCACGGTACGTCCACGTCCCCTCTGACTTTCGCCTCATAAATTACCTTCTTTGTATAAGCTAATTAAGCCAACGAGCGACGTATTTCATGAACCACTCGGGAACAATCGTCGGAACCAAAGTCGGAACGTGCCCTAGTTTTTCAAGTATTTTTATTCAATTTATATCTATGTATATTTTTTTACCTTCGAACGTCAACAGTTAACAAGACATTAATCTCGACTTCACATTTTAAAATAAACTACGATATGATTTCGGAAGTTGTATCAAAAGTTGTGGTAAGCAAATAGCATGGACAAACCAACAGAATAGGAATCTTGTCACAGTTAGAGATACACGTGGGCTATACGTTGAGCGTAGATGTGGAAGATGCGCTGACAACGTTAAACTTCTAAATAAGTTTACCACCTACTCAACCTACTCAAAACCTAATAAAAACGGAATACTCAATACCCAAGAAGAAGATAAAACGGCGGGTAGTAGATAAGAACTTGAGCAGATCTTCGTAGAATACTATTTGTATCTACAGCACCAAGAACCAAGAAGAATCAAAATTAGGCAATTTTGATTTTGATCAGTCTTTTTAACCAACTTTAAAAAAGAAGGTTTTTAATTATATTGTAAGTTTTTAAATTTATTTGTGTCAACTACGTGATTAGCCGACCGTATAGAACCGATTTTATTTATTATTTTTTGAAAATGTAGGTAATGAATTCGAGGTGATCCCATAGTACTTTTATGTTCCGACTTGTGGTTTGTGAGTTGTACCTACCTACTTACTAATACCTACCAGATAATACATTTTTTTATCACTCATTCATTAGTTTTTCATTAATCATTAATCATAATGTCGGTAATATAGACATAGTTTATGCATTATTAGGTATATATAACACAAAACAAATAGTGGGATGTTGACTGTTGATAAAATTTATGTGAGACAAAAAATAATTATCGAATTGCGGCTCGGTAATGAAATTATTTGCAGTTTTAAAGCGTTTCATTTATTATTTGTAACGCATATCATATTCCAGGTGGTCAAATATACATTTTATACGAATCGGTTCAACATTTTTTGAAATCTTATATTATATCTATTTAGATGAAATCAGTTTTTACTCTATTGAATAATAATGAAATTGAAGTCATTTTTGTACCATTCTACTTTTAAATACGAGAATGCCCGCGTATTCCAGCTATTTAGTTCTAACACCGAAATATGTTGAGATATCGAGACAAAAACTAAGTTTTGACTTGGTCCAAATTATGTATAAATACGAAACTAGATTGTTATCCAGTAGTTATCCATACCCATGTACCTACTTCTTCTATTCCGCGATACGAGATTGTTTTATATTTTATCAAACTGGTTTGGATGTAGGTATCATGTCAAAACTTTTTAGTTGGGGACGGAAAATTTTAAAACACTCCTGATATTTCACTTGAAATATAGAAACCTTTAACTGGAGTGGTATCGGGAAACATTTGTTTTCTGCAGGCGTAATTAAAGTCTGTGTGATACCATTATCATTTTGAAATCATATTCTTAAATGAACACATATTTTACCAATGTCTTTTTGTACCACCTTTGAAGTACAACCTACAAAACAAGAAAGAAGCATCAAAATAAATTTATAATTGATCGAGTAATCAAATTACAAATAAACAAACGTCATAGAGAACCTCTTTCTTTATTGTATCAGTTAGAATGTAGGTAACATTCCTTCTACACTTGAGTTTTCATGAAACGTGTGTTCATGAAAGAAAGGTTCTCGAGTGGCATCTCCGCACCGGAGGACGTGGTGTTGGACGACCGTGACTTGTGGCGCTCTTTGGGGGAGGCCTATGTCCAGCAGTGGACGTCCTCCGGCTGATGATGATGATGATGTGTGTGTGTGTGTGTGTAACAGCAGGGTCGGGGGGCGGCGGCGGCGGGAGCGCGGGCGGCAGCGGCGGCNNNGTACGCCGGCGACTCCAGCGCCGAGTCCGGGCCCGGCTCGCTGTCCCCCCGCGCGCACCACGACCACAGCTAGCGCCGCGTCCCCGACACCGCCGTCGCCACCGAGCCGTAGGCCCTTAACCTCCGTGGACTTCGCAGCAGTGTGACTTAAACAAAAAATACTACTGGACGAATTCCGCAAATCCAACATCGAGCAAATAATTTAATTGTGCCCTAGTTGTTAGCGGTTAATATTAGTCAACAATAAACAAACATGAAGCATATTTTATAAAGACAAAAATACGAATACCTATGATTACCATAGTACCTAATAGTTGTCTTCCATAATGTCATCAAGCATATGCGCTCGACCGATACAGTTGTCAACATGATCTATAAAAAGGTAAAAAAACATCATGAATAAAAAAGGTATCATGTATAAAAAGGTAAAAGACAGGTAAAAATGGCAGTGAATAGAATGAATACGCGTCTAGTTAGAGCTCTATTTGCTGTCATTGTACTACGGATGAACTGATAAAATAAATGTTAACACTGCCTCCACTACCGCTGCTGCCGAAGCTCAACTAATTCATGTTTTTTTATAATCAACTATATGTAATCAGTAAATGAAACTGCTACTTGTTCCATAAATTGACTACTTGCTTGTTTAGAGTTAACAACACCGTTAACCACCGTTAAACAGACCTTTTGAAAGTTACAATTCGAACAAAAATCTACCTTACGTTGCCAAAATGACTCGTTTCTTAAATATAAGAGAAGAAGAGTAATATCAACTAAATTGATTTCGGTATAGTTGCCTAACTATTTGTTATTTGGAATCAAACCAATTTTCTTAAAACTAAAATTTCCTTATTAAGTTTATATTGTTATATGCCTAACAAATTCGATTATAACATTAAAAACAATCCCTAACTATTACTTACTTACCTTACTTTGAGGTGGGAACACTTTTTAACAATTGTTAAAAAGTGTTCACATCTCAAAGTAAAGGTATTTTTACACATTTACCGATGAGTATATGGTATAAGCTGGTCCCGCTGTCGTGCCACACATACATCACAAGTATCTCGGTGATAATCAGCCCTTGTGACATCCTGTAAGCCGATTGTTTATTTTCATTTTTTTCGAATATTTATGGAAAAGGAATATCTTGCTTAGCTTTAGTTTAAAATTACACCACAGTTTTATTTTAAGTAAGCATGAAAGTAGAATAAATGTGGTCTAGAGGGCTACGAAAAATCTGTAGTGTTATCAGAAAGGGAAAATGGGATCGAAAGAATGATATTGTCTTAAAATTAGAAAGAGTATGTATGCTAGTTCTGTCATGTGGAAATAAAGACAGATAAAAGATTGTCAAAACACACATAAAATATAAATGTGAATATCGTGTGAATATCTGAACTTTATGGACAGTTACAAAGACTACAATACTCTAGACAGTTACTTTACTCTTTAATCTGAAAAGAGATCTACCCAGAGAGACCTGGATTGATATTTCACGATAAAATTGCTTGGATGTTACTCAAAGGTGGTGTCAAGGGTCTCTGAAACCGCCGTGTTTGTATGTAAAGAGTAGGTAATGAATGTGGAGAAAAACTAGGAATGTTTGCAAGGTTCGCCACATTTGGTACTCGATACTCTCCGCCCACCACGCAGGGAACTTGGCGTGAAGAAAGAAGGAAAAGACAATTTTTTTAATGAAAACTATGACGATATTTTCAATTTTTGACATTGCCATTACAATGATTTATAACGTTATAAATAATTGTAATGGTAATATCAAAAATTGAAAATATCGTCATAGTTTTCATTATACCTATAGGTACATAGGTATAAGGTATGTATTTTGTTTACACAACAATTTTAATAAATAAATAAAGGGATTCAAACGTAATTGCAAAACACACAAATCTTTCTCACAATGTAAAACTAATTTTCATAAAGTAATTACTATTATAAATTCTTACGATCAAATATTGGCGGTAGCCAAATAAAAGGTTTTCAGCAATTCAGTTACAACGGAAATTACTTTTTAGAAGTTCATTTAGAAAAGTCCGACGCTATAAAAATCCAGTAAAGTGTTCAGGGATGTTAATAAAGGCGGCCACGGGCAAGTTTGGATGAGTTCGCCATAACTTCTCAGTTTTTGCAAACAACATTTAGGAGTGGAACATGACAAGAGCCTCCGATCACTTCTTAACAAACTCTCAAAGATTTATATAGACTATATAATATACTTACTTATCTATACTTCGCTAAGTAAATATGTTTAGTCTGAAACTTTTTTTACAAAGTTTCAGTTCAGCTTCTTTGCGTTACATTTTACTATTTACGAACATAATTGACCAACTTCAGTAGTTAACAGTATTCTGTCTATACTTTAACATTGTTATTAATAATATTTAACATTTATATATATTGCTAACATTTTTATTCCATGTTTTATCATAAACATAATATATTTTAATTTGAACCGTACAGTACTTGTGATAAGATTTGTGGACGAACAGGGAGACACATTATTTACATCTTACGTTATCGTTAGAATTCGCCCTCGCCACCGGGCCCGAACTTTCCTCACACTCAATTTATGTGAATCCTACTCAGATTTTTACGTACCTCTACAATTAATTATTTATCAACAAAATAACAAACGCAATACTTAAACTTTTATTGGTAACTAGCAAACCGGCGAACTCCGCTTCGTCACCAGTTATTTTTGTGAGGGATACTCACACACCATATACTGGCGTCATTTTGCTCCACCACCGTTCAAAACCATTTTGGTTTGTGGTACATACTATGTATCAGAGGTGGCGCTGTATGTGAAAAATGTTTTCCTGTTTTCTTGCCTTTCTGTTGATTTTTCCTAAATTTTGTTTCTTAGAAACCTTACGAAGCCCGATACCTTCCCAACGAATGCAAAACCGTGGAAATCGGTTGGTGTGTTCTAGAGTTATAGCGTCAGGAAGGAAAACCCGACTTATTTTTATATTTATATATATAGACAAGTGTAACTTGACACATTTTTGAACAACAACTTGAATAACTTATGTTTAGAAATACTATAAATAAGTATGTCTGTTATGTAGAACACACAAGTTTAATTATTTGTGGATTGCAACAGGAACAATGTTCTTAAACAACAAAACTGTGTACCTCAGCGTGAGTCCGCGTGTGAGCGTTAAAAACAACGAATCCTTTTATTTTCCTGTAAGATCCTCAGGTTTCTGTCGAAACCTTAACACTACCAAGTCCACGCAGGAGTAACCAAATTATACATAGGTACTATGGTTTGTAATTTAAATTGAAAATCTTTCCGTGCTTGTAACTAGTAGAGAAGTACTACTACTAGGTACATAGCCCAAAACTTTTTCCAATGTACTTAGTATTGACTTTATATCAAAAGAACTTGATCTCAAACTATGACTGTTATTAAGCTTAAGTTTTTGCCAAACTGCCATTTTAATGTCAATATAATAGAATAAGATTACGTTTTAATATATACATAAGCCTTAAAATAAAATATCTTACCCGTTTTCAAATAATTATCATGTCGTTGAATAGATTTAGCTAGACATAATGTTTGTTTGAGGTATATTTGCACACGAACATTTTTCGTTGAAATTGATGCTTTGAATTTCTTTAAGAAAAACTCAGTTTTCGCAAAAACTATTAGAAAAGACCATAAACATGTTCGCTTGTGTGCAAAGACCTGAGTGTAAATAATGTTTAGACTGAAGTGATTATATTAACGATACTTTTATGGAGCTTATACTTTGTAAATATTTTTGTAGATAATAAATTATAGTCAATTTTTATTAAATGTTTTATGACAATATTGTATTGTAAATAAGGAATTTATGTGAGAATTTGTTTACTATAATAAAAAATATAATTGTCTCACTTGTTTTCGTTCATTCAAGTCTGGAAAATAATAACATACTATTGCTGTTTCGCTATAAACTAAATTTTTATTTAAAACCTCGTATCGTAAAATAAATTAAATAGTTCGCCCCCTAACTGGCACCTTGTAAGAGGCAAGCTTTGGTTTTATGGGTCATTACCAACGAGATTTCCTTAGGTGTTTGTTACTTTGGCCAATTTTTTTAAAACCTGTATGTACCTACACAAATAGTACAAATTGAATCTAACCCGAAAGTAGGTACATAAATAATGTGCTTGTGTGATGGTCAATGAAAAAACAGATAGGTACTATTAAAAATTTGATAAACACACTTAGTTCTGGAAATGAAGACATCTAGATGTTCATCACACAAAGGTTTGCCTTCGTTGTTAATCGAACCACTGCTTAGCTCTTAGTGCGTAGCATAAGGCTTCTACGTTAAACCAGGGTAATGTTACCATGTACTGTGTAATCTATACATAGTATAAAGCAAAGTCGCTTTCCGCGTCTGTCTGTATGTATGTATGCTTATATCTTTAAAACTACGCAACGGATTTTGATGCGGTTTCTTTTAATAGGTAGAGTGATTCAAGAGGCAGGTTTATATGTATAATAACATGCTTCATATATTAGAGAATCACTGATAATTTCAAGATTTCTAATGCGAAGTCGTAAATAAACATATTTTTTTGCGCTTGCATTGCAAACGCTGGCTGAACTCTACGAGATAGACCAAAATAATGTACTAAGTATTATTAACCTTAAAAAGGTCTACAAAAAAGTTCGCG
>NJDD01005883.1:6735-42854 GCA_002245505.1 Calephelis nemesis
GAGACAAAGAGATGTTGTTAAGTTATATGTCGATTCCAACGGTATTTATACAACTAAATTTGCTATATAACATTGTTGCACTTCTTTATATGTTCCTATTTCTATGGCTTAAATTCATTCTGACGTGCACAGACAATTTTCAATTTGCCGCCAAATCGTAAAACAAATGACAAATGAATGAAATGTATACTCAATATTATTGGTAAAGAGTTCTATTTTCAAAATTTAAACTTATTTTTTTAATAATATAATGCTTTTAAGTTGCCAGTTCTAAAAACTTTCAGTTTGGCCCTCGTAATAGAATTGTCATCAACCAGTCTAGGACACTAAAGTAAAATTGCATAAATACATATTCGTGATGTTGTAATATAAGCTGCAATATGTAATAATAGAGAAAAATATTGATAGCTAAAATATCTGTGTGCGTGACAAATTTTATGAGAATCGGTTCAGCAGTTTTTGCATGAAGGAGTAACAAACATATAAATTTTCGCATTTGTACTTGGTATAAGTAGGATAAAATAGGCATGGCTTAGTGAAGTCAAGTCTATTTAAATATGGATCCCTCAATTCTATCCGCCAAGGAGGCTGTTGGTGCTACCAAGCCTGTGCATAGGGAGAAATGGATACTTTTTAGGCCATATCTAGTTCATAACAGGGTACAAACTAGGTATGGCCCAAAAAGTATCCAGTTGGGTCTTCATGAATACCTATACCTAGTTTAACACTTATAATGTTTGGATTTGGCTTTTCCTTTTCCTTTTGGGTATGGGGTGGCAAGTTTGACAGGGCCGGAGCGCTGTAATTTAAAATACGTCCCTGTGTCAAGCAATTGTTTTCTGATAAAATATCCGTATAATCGGTCATCAAAAAATTCATGAACTTAAATCAGATAAACACAGAATACACATCTTCACACCAAGTTCCTTACTGGGTAGGCAGAGAGTATCGAGTGCCAGACCTCACGATCCTGACAAACCTGTCCGTCTTCCTTCACATTCATTACCCTTTTCATACAATTATGCCGGTTTCGGAGACTCTTGACACCACACTCGCATAACATCCGAGTGATTTCATCGTGGAATGTCAACATTGGTCTCCCCAGTTATCCATCCACATTCGCATTGTATATCTGCCTTGTCAATATTTCATCTGTCATTCTTTCCACATAACCGAACCAGCAGAGCATAGGGGATGGAGTACCATTTCGTATTTTAACACCAACACTTTCTGGGAATCCCACTCTTTCTCGGATCTCACTGTTATGAATTACACCACAGATTTTCAGTATCGCTCTCATTTCGACCGCATTTATCCTACTTTTATCATTTTTCTGACATATCCAACTTTCGCTTCCATATAGGTAATAACGTTGGGATAAGCACAGAAGTATGCGAGCTTTTTGAACACAGAATGTGAGGTATATTAAAAACCTGGCAAAAATGTAACACTCCAGATCCAGAGATTTTATTCATAAATAACAAAATGTTCAAATGTTTATAACACATTCTTATCTTTTTTATAAACAAATATTTATGCAGCTGCTTTATGTTCGTACGTTGGTTCACTGATAAATGTTAGTGGCAGAATACGTAGGTATGTAGAGTGATAAAAACCAAACCGATGCTAATGAATAGAATTATTTTTTCCATCCACACATGCACACACATCTTTACACACTCTCACACACATACACATACACACATTTCTAAATTACTAGCAGTTTCACGCAGCTTCGCCTGCGTAACTTGGTTTCTACTGCACCGATTTTGATGAAAAAAGTACAAGCAAGAAAATTTCACTCAGGAACAATATAGCATTCTAAAGGTGAAAGAATTTTTAAAATAAGCCCTGTAGTTTCGGAGCCTATTCAGATCAAACAAACAAAAAATCAAACATTTCCTCTTTATAATATTAGTATAGACTAGCTTTACGCGCGACTTCGTTCTCGACTGAGTACAAATAAAGCTAACCTGTAGCGTTACTCTTGAATCTCGATTTTATGTAAATTGGAATTGGATTCGTATCATTTCGTACTCTTGAACGCAATAGCGGATTATTGACATTTAGTTAAAATTAAATAATAATTTATTATTATGTTATTATTATTAGTATCTATTACTTATATTTGACCCGAATCGGATATACAGAAGAATGTGTTATGCTGCTCAGTTTTAGTCACCTGCGTTCATTTTTTTTAAATATCACCAATGTACAGAGATTTACAAGTAGATATAGACAGACAAAGACTGGTTTTTACGTTAATAATCCGAGACTATCGAACCGAATTTTATGGTAGGTACGTACTAATATTGTGCTCTAAATAGAAGTTTTTATAATGTTTTAATCAATATTTGGATAAATTCTTACGACAGGGCGGGAGGTACGAAGTTCGCCGGTACAGCTAATTATATCAGTAAAGTTGTGTACCTATTATGCTATTTTTTTTTTATTTTGTTATAACTCAAAGACCATATTGTCCATAGGGAGCTTTAATCGAATACGTTAAGTAGCGTTTTCGATAACAACTCCCTATGCAAAAAAATCTTAACTAATCATACATTTAAATCCTAAAACCGCTCGTATCTGTTGGCAACAACTGCATGAAAATCCTTTCAGCAAAGACAGACGTCTTTGTGTTTTGGTTAGAGTAATCATATAGAGACATTTACTGTCAGTGATTAGTCGGTCGTCAGTCACAGACTGCGCGACGACATGCTGATAACTATGTACCTACTAATATCAGTCAGTAACATTCCTGTTACAAAATGACTAAACCCTTTAACTATATTAATGTGTGCCAGTCGTGTTAAGGTTTGTGAATAAAAGATAAGTATCTTTCGCCTCTGTGGTCTAGTGGTTCAGGTGTTGGACTTGACTGCATGAGGTCCCGGGTTCGATTCAACAAAAAACTCGGGCAACAAAAAGAAAATTGGGTTTTTCTCATAAAAAATAACGTTGCTCGGTATTAGATATGTGCATGGTTGATGTTAGGCTTGTCACCTATCACATTGTGGGGCTATGTGTCTTCGGCTAGTTGTTGGTGCCCTGGTTCTTCCACCTCTGCCTATCTCTTCGAGGATATGGGCGTGAAGATACTTTTTTAAGGATTTCATATACCGAGGTAATTCTGTTCATATTCTATTTGCTCAGCTTATTTGAGTTACGAGTATTTAATTGACCGACTTCGCAAAGGAGGAGGTTATAAATTTCAAAGTACTGATTTGTAAAGAGATTTTTCGACCGATAACGAACAGATTTTTATGACACTTTTCTGGCAAGGTAGTTCATGATTTCTATATGGTCCCATATTTATTTTTTTCGTATATTTTGACACAAAACTACTAGCGGGATGTTAATGAAATTTATATGGGATCTCAGAATGATCATCTTTATATATGTCGTGGGCCGACCGTTGGATTGGCCACATCATGATGTGGCCGGGCACATCATGAAGCGCCGGCACATCATGATGCGCCCAGTATAAAGTTGGGCGGATCGTCGAGAACAACGTATTTGACGATATTCCCAGTTAAACACTGGGCCGATCGTAAAGTAGTTGCATTTCGCGCAGATGGTGGCGCTGTCTTCGCGCACTCCGCATTGTTTACGCAAGTGAAAGATGGCGGCGTCACAAACAAATGAATATTGTATTGAAAACGGTGGAAATAGTAGTGAAAATGATTCAAAAAGTGAATTTAAAGCAAAATATTACCGAGAGCTACTTTTTAATAATAAGTCGTTGTTGATTTTGGAATGTTTCATATCGGATCCGACAGACTGCGCTACTGTCGAAGCATTAATGTCAAGTGATACGAATTTTGCTGGGTCAGCTAGTATATATATATATATATATAAAAATATCAATCCCACTTTTCGTTGTAATTTTATATCTCAAGAACGGGCCCACCCATCCTAACCCAATTTTTAGACTTTGTTCTTGACTTTATGTGAAGTTTGTATAAAATCGGTCGAGCGGCTCTTCATTTATCACACTTTTTACATTTTTACATTTGTTACATTGTACAAATTTTAGACATACCCATTCGGTCAGTTTTTAATTATACTTATCGATTGCCTATTTTTTAACCCCCGACGAAAAAGAGGTGTGTTATAAGTTTGACATGTCTGTCTATCTTTTTGTAGCATCATTACTCCCGAATGGATGCAATGATTTCAAACTAGTTTTTTTTTGTATTTAAGGTATACTTATGTGCAAGTGTTCTTAGACATGTTTGATGAAAATCAGTTTAGCCGTTTAAAAGTTGTGAGATTTGAAATTGGTAAGACTAACCGAATTTTTTACTTTTTAAAGGGAAATTAAGTTCTTGTATCCCCAAAAGGCATGATGTTGAAATTAAAGTCATTTGGGGCAGTCTTATAGAATTAGAATTATAAATATTTTTTTATTGTCAGTGGAATTTGAATATGCGACCTTGACTTTATCTTGACAGAAATCGCCAGTCCCTTCCCCGCAAGGGTCATCGTGAAGATATATTCGCTTTTGTGTCATTAGCAGTTATCATAAAACTGATCTTCATAATCCTAAAATTAAAAAATTGGTTACGTGTATGTAATGTATCTTAAGTAGTTTAAGTTTTAGCCCTGATGATCCTATTATAGGCGAAACCGGTAGGCTATTTATAAATTTAAAAAAAATAAATGATACGTAAAATAGTATAAGTGTTTATTCATTTAAAAATATGAGTACTAGAAAGTTTTACCAAACGCCGACGATGAAAAATATCAAATGTATCTAAGAACCATCTCAATCTGATTTGAAAACGTGACTTAAAATCCGTATTCAAATCAGTCCATTCGTTCAAAAGTTATGATGCTAACACACACAAACACGTCAACTTATAACACCCCTCTTTTTCTATAGGGGGCTAAAAATTGAACACAAACACCACAGTGCTTACTACTTTTCAGCTGCAATGTTATCGGGGCCTAGATAAAGAATTAATTCAATATTTTCCGCTATGATAAGATACCAGCTAAATTTGTCCGATAGCAGTGTTATATGTTTTAAATTTATACTTGCTGACATGAATTTAGATTTTATCTATTAATATCTAAAAAAAAAAAGTAAAAAAAAGTATTAATATCTAGCTATACTTAATGGTAGCATTAAGTTTGATTGTGTGGACTCTATTATTTGGGTTTTCCCAACCTTTGTTTCGACTTTTGTTGCACTTGACTGCATGAGGTCCCGGGTTCGAATCCCGGGTCGGGCAACTAAAACAAAATTTGGTTTTTCCAAGTTTCTAATAAAAAAAACGTTGCTCGGGACTGGATATGTGCCCGGTTGGCGATAGGCTTGCCATCTATCACATTGTGGGACTTAGTGTCTTCGGCTAGTCGAGTGTGCTCTGGTTGTGTCTCTGCCTACCTCTTCGGGGATATGGGCGAGAAGATACTACTATTGTTTCGAATTTCCCCCGGTTCGTTTATTACTCGTTCCCGGTTTGTTTATTACTTGGGTTTTTCCAGACCTTTTTTCGAATTTACCCAAAAATGCTGAAAATCTTTGTTACACCCATAATAAATTATAAGAAGATAGTTATTTTTGTAACTTTAAGTTTGATTGGTGTAACGTAGGTGTATATCTGCTATACACTATTCAAACACAGTAGGTTTTGTCACCAAGCTATTGATTTTGAGTTCTCTCTCGCATGTGGACTACATGTACATCTATAATTCCACCATAATGACTACATAATATAAAACGAAGTCGCTACCTCTGTCCCCATGTCTCATTGTATGCTTAAATCGTTCAAACTAAGCAACGGATTTTGATGCGGTTTTTTTAATAGATAAAGTGATTGAAGAGGAAGGTTTATATGTATATTTCATAACCGTGCGAAACCGGGGCGGGCCGCTAGTGCTATATGTACTGTTCGTTAGTCTTGCTGAAACTCTAGAACGGCTGAATAGATTTGGCAAATTTTGGTTTTTAATTATTTGTTCAAATCCAGAAAAGGTTTAAAAAATAATAAAAAAGAAAAACCTGCGCGAAAACTTGAAAAAACATTTAAATTTTTCTCGTATAAACTGAACGGGTGGAACAAAGTTCGCTGGGACAGTTAGTACTTAAGTATATACAATACTTAGTTAAATTCGAATTCAAGTGCTTGTATATTCCGTGTTTCAAATTTGCGTCCTTCTACAAAGATTTATAATTTCAAAACCTCTAAAGTTTTTGCAATTTCGAAGTAGGTATCTCCTTTCTAACAAAATAAATATAAGGAAATCGAACTAAGGGGCCATCCATAAATTACGTCACACGTTAATGGGGGGGGGGAGGGTATCATCTTAATGTGACATTATGTGACAAGGGACAGGGGGGGATCGAAAGCCTTGTGACGTCACATTATAAAATACTAGAACACGAAATTTATATGTGAACTAGTTAACTTCAATTACTTCAACGTTGGTCATTAGTTTAATACCAACGACCATCATAATGGAAACAACATCAAACTTGCTAAACATTCTATTACTTTCTCACTTTTAATACAAAGCTGTAAATACCTATGTACTTTAAGTAAACAGGTTGGAATTCGCTGCTTTTATTTTTTGATACATGCATAAGTTTGAAAAATGTGTGACGTCACATTAGTGGGTCGGGGTTCTAAAACTGTGACAACCCGTGACAAGGAGGGGGGTGGGGTCGAAAAGTTCTAAAATTCGCGTGACGTAATTTATGGATGGCCCTTAGCGTTAACGAATACAGCCCATTTCATTTGACTTTTTCTCCTCTTCCGCGGTCTGAGTTGTCGTAATTTCCCTGTATTTCGTCCGGGTTTTTTGTGTTGGTGTCGGGCAGCTAGTAAGAGATGAGCATAGGTGAGAGAGTGCTATGTAAAAACTTGCCCAGATTGAGATCCACCTCCTAACCTATTCTCCTCGCCATAATGGTCGTATTTTGTTTCAGTAAAGAGGGTATTCCAGATGGAAGAAGTATACTTGAGAATAAACACCTTGGGCGTAGAACAGCAATTCATTTATTTATAACATTTATGGTGTCTCTTATGTCTCTTGCCACAAGGAGAGCCACGTGCAGCATGCTTATGCTTTGAAAACAGTACACAGTAGCCAAATGGTAGTTTACGGGAGATAGGGATAAATTTATTTACATCTATACTAATATTATAAAGAGGAAATGTTTGATTTTTTGCTTGTTTGTTTGAAATGAATAGGCTCCGAAACTACGGGACGGATTTCAAAAATATTTTTACCTTTAGAATGCTACATTATCCCTGAGTGAAATAGGCTTTGTTTCATCAAAATCGGTGCAGTAGAAGCCAAGTTACGCAGGCGAAGCTGCGTGAAACTACTAGTTCTAAATAATCATGTAATCAATACAAAAACAGTGTGTAAATAGTAAGGAAATAATTCGATTAATACCTATTAAAATATTTGCACACCACAAGTTGGTGGAATATGTTGGAACGCCTAAATAATTTTGTAACATCTTTGTAATATTCATATTCCGCAAATTTTATTTTCTTCCTTTCTTTTATTTCTTTCTAAATGTGGTACCTAGATCGAATCATCGGATTCCTGTGATCTTGCATCAACTATATAATTATGTAAGACCTAGATTTCGAGCGTAGGCATCTTTCTGTTTGATCAGCTGTTCTAATGCTTGACTCTGTAGGCGGCGAACAACCCTCCATACCCGACAGTTTCATCCAAATTACTTACTACCTTTTATCTCCGACTTTGGTTCATACAAACTTTCATGCCCCATTTGGTGGTTGATTTTTCAAAAAAATGTAGCCTATATTTCAACTCGAGTCTTTAACAATATGCATATTCAATTTCGTCAGAATCCGTCTAGCGGTTTAGCCGTGAAAGTGTAACAGACAAATTTTCTCAATCATCATCTTAGTTTGGATATATACTTAAATACTTATTTCTGAATTAACAAACGAACAAAGTTTGAATGTGCTAAGATCTAGAATTATCCGCCACCGAGATTAAAGGAAGGGGAAAAGAGATTTGCGTTATTGCTTTTTATCAATTGATTCTAAAGTTTGACGTCGGTTTCAGAGACTTAACATGACACTCGTATATTACCCGAAAATAAAACATAGGAAACCAAAGCAACTCCATTTTAAACACTGTCGAACAAAAACTGATAATTGACAAGGTGTAATTCGAGTGGCACGATGTAATGTCAAATGAGGCACATCCACCGCTGGTCGCTCTCCAGTTTCCGTGGGGAACTGAATAAAACATGGCTCCAAAAGTGGCTACATTAATTGGAGTCCGTTTCTCCGAAATAAGAAGCTACGGCGCGTTTCTACAGGGTTGTCTGCAGAAAAATATCATAGTACTCGTAGTACATTTACAAAATCTTTACATATGATGGTAGTAAATCGGTTGAGCTGAGGAAAAAAGCTTTAAGTAACATTATTATGTAGTAATACTATATTTAGAAATAGACAAGGAAGGTGATTCTGCAAAAATTCAACTTTAAATGTAGTGAAAAATAAAGTACTGTATGTATGTATATATGTATACTGTATGCTATCTTTTTCCAATAAAACGAAAAAGGAAAAGAGATGTAATATTTTAAACATGTCAGAATAGTTCGAACATATCCACTCTTACATAAATTAAAGATAAAGATCATGTTTTGCATTGACACATTATTAGTGAAATGTCGCCCCTGACTTTAAAAGTACCGTATTGAGCCTAACGGAATAAAAATTAAGATCAACACTAATAAATTACTGCAATAAAACCATTAGATGACGGATACAGTACAGTTAATGTATTTTACTATAATGTGACGTCATTTGACATATTTTTCAGTTGGTAACAAAAATTTAAAGGATTTTAGTATTAATCAAATAAGTAGTAAAAAAAGGTTTACAGAACACATTTACTCACCAAGTTGTGTGACAGTGTGAAACATAACGTGACATACGGACTAACAGACAGACATGACGAATCTACAAGGTTTCCGTTTTTGCCTATAGTTACGGAACCCTAAAAAGTGTTGCACGCGACTTTGCTAGTGTTTTTTTTTTCAAGGTATTAAGTGTAACCACAATCGGCCTAGATGTAAATCCAAAAAATAAACTCATTTATTTGAATATCACACTGCTCCCCGCGCCGCGCGCTCCGGTTTGCGGAGATGCGGAATTTAACTTTGTAGAAACTGAAAAAAATATATACAAAAATCGCACTAGATACAGCATCTATCTATATAGCTATCATATCTTTTTATTTATAATAAATATCCCTTAATGAGTTACAAGCTTTCCGAATTCACACGGTTCACAAATCCCAATTTATTATTTATTTTTAACTAAATATATATAAATATTTCTGGAAAAATCACACAAATTGAATCTAAACCAAAGTGAGCAAATTATATGCTTGAGTTGTGGGTGTTAGTCAGCGATTCCAATTCATAGAAATACTTAGATACCAGAACATATTTAATAAACAGCCAGACCCGAAATCACATCTACATGTTCATCACATAAATGCCTGCCCCCGCCTAGAATTGTACCCGAGCCCCGCGGTTGGTCGATGTAGTTAGGCGTCTACGCTAGCCACTTGACCACTGAGGCGGTTGTGCGGTAGTATTTCAATGTTAAAAACCACATTGTGCGGAAACGTAACGTTGTCCAGCGTCTGCCTTATGTGTGTATGTTGCCTAAAAATAAACGTTTTGACAACCCTAAAATGACACCAACTAAAATCAATGAGTTATGGTCCACCTTATCAATCGACGAGCGCGCAGTGAATGGACCCCACCGTACATGGTGACGACGAGCCAGTATCCAGCAGAAAAACTGGCCACCGGCACTCGTACGGGCGAGTGCGAGCCTCTGGCTAGTTTCTCTACAATAAAAACTCTGCCGTAACAACCTCCATGTGAAACTCATGAAACTGGTTTCAACCGGCTTGCAAAACGAGCCAATTCGACTTCACTAGGGCTACTCTTGAAACTCGATTTCATGAAAATTATAAATTGGAATCGGATACGTCATTTTAGATACTAAACACAATACTAGCGAATTGTTAACATTTAGTTGACCGCCTTGTTGGTTAAGAGGCTAGCGTACACGGCTAAATCCACCGACCAACTGCGAGACTAGGGTTCGATTCCCAACGTGGGCAGGCATTTGTGTGATGAACATTTAAATGTCCGTTTTTTGGGCCTGAATGTTTATTAAATTTGTTCTGTTATCTGTTTAAATATTTCTATGTATTAAAATTGTTAACCTACACCCATTGCACAAGCATATATTTTGCTTAATTATTTAGGATTAGATTTAATTTGTGTAATTTAGTTAAAAATAAACAATAAATTCGGATTTGTTGAATTTTTGGGGAACTAAATGTTAGTGATCCGCCAAGCGCATTTAAAGAAGTATACACTTTAAATGAGATATCCTATCCCAATTTCCAATTTGCATGAAATCGAGATTCAAGAGTATCCCTACAGTTTTCTATATAACACGATTACAACGCCAATTAAAGATGAGTTTTTTGGTCTTCTTGTACGTGATACAATAACTATTGTGTACGAAGTCGCGGACAAACAGCTAGTTCTTTAACTTTATTTTTTTTAAAACTGCGACTTTTCTACTTTCGATATCTACCAAAAACTTTTAATAACTAGCCCAAATAAACAGCTTCACCGCGATAATTAACCGTTCCTATTCACGAAAAGTTATTTCCACCTATACTGTAGCGATTTTGATGAAATGTTGCTTATTTTATTGCGTCCTTTCTGTGAGACTGACGCATCGCAATTGCTACATCGCTACAGTAAAGCGGCATATAAGCAAAATAATCATGATTTTCGAAAAAGAAAAAAGTTCACCTTGGAGACCTTATTAAAAATGTTAAACTATTATTATATTAATAAACCTTACTCGCCCGTTAATCTGGTGTGTAACTTCATTATTTGTTAGAACGTGCACGTAAGTTTTATTAATAAGGAAGTGTAGCTATATGAGTTGTAAAACTATCGACTTCATCGATTAGAAATTAGTTGAAAATTTCACTACAGGATTTGAATCCTCTGTAGCTTAAATAGTTCGAACATTCGTCAACGAAATAGTAAAGGTTCAAATCCTGTACTAGATAAAAAAATCTTCAAATATTAAAAATTATCCCAAATATTCATATTTATAAATAACGAAACACTTGTACTGGTTTAAGTATAACTTATAATTTATTATTTTGTAAATAGCCTACCGGTTTCGCTTGTACCGCATCATCAGGGCTAAAAGTTCAAGTTTTAAGTTAGTAAAAGTTTAAGTTTGATATGCTGTAAAAGCGAAACCGGTAAGCTATTTACAAAATAATAAATTATCAGTTATATATAAAACGGTACAAGTGTTTCGTTATTTAAAAAATGGATATTTGGAAGTTTTACCAAGCGCCGACGATGGAAAATATCAAATAAGTTATCCCAAGCACAGAGAAAATGTTAAAATTGAAATACCATATAATAATCATCCTCCTTCATACCTTATAGTAATCATATTTCTTTGTGTACCTACATGTATAACAACATAAGCGTAGTTTTTGGTTTGCTTACAGTAGGGACATTTGTGATTTGTTCCATATGTTTTCCAATGTACATTTCATAGGTACTAGTTTTGCGGACTAAACCTGTTCCGCTATTGCAATCATCGTTACTTTTATTAATACTGGTTATTTTGCAAATAAGGTTATTTATATACATTACTAGAATATTAATTAACCGATCCTGTATACACAACAGTTCTATCTACATTGTAGTCCTATCTATACTATGGTCATATCTACACTAAAGTACTATATCTATACTATAGTACTATCTACCCTACCTAAACTGCACTATGCGATATTTAGTCAAGTCTAATTATACTATGCTTAACATAATAATTAAATAAAAAATATAGAGATTTTTCATCTTTAGTATAGATGAGATTTCTTCGTTATTAGAGTTTTCATTGTTACCTGCCATGGAAAAATAACAACCCATTTCTTTTTAAAGTAGGCTTTTCAGTAAGTCATTTGCCCCGTGTTGGTCCGGGCTCCTTTGTAGAATAGACCATCTGCCTTCCTGTACCAGGCAGCTCGTAAAAGGCGAGCATAGGCTTGCCGTCACTAACGCCGTGACATCTGACTAGGTGGTAGAGTTTCGCAGTGACTCGCCCGGATTGGTACCACCGCCTTACCTATTCCTACCGCCATAACGTCATGACGTATTCCGGTTCGGAAGGTAAGGTAGCCGGTTAACTTACTTTTGCTCGAGGCCTAACATCCTGGCCTCTGGTTGGCAACGCACCATTACCACCTTTGGTGTCTCTAGGCGGCGGGAATTTCTTACCATCTGGAAATCCGTCTGCTTGTTTGCCTTCCAATGTTATATAAAAAAAGTCATTTTCTACGAAACCCTCACAAAACAAAGTTATTTGATTGATTTATAAAATTACTAGCGGCCCGCCTCGGCTTTGCACGGGTATAAATATACATGTAAACCTTCTTCTTTAAACACTTTATCCATTACAAAAAACCGCATCAAAATCCGTTGCGTAGGTAAAAGGCGAAAGGTTTATGCGTTTTGAAGGGAAACCAGAGTGCGTTGCGTAGTTTAAAAGATTTAAGCATACAAAGGGACTTAAGGACAGAGAACGCGACTTTGTTTTATACTATGTAGTGATTAACCGCAGTCCGCATGTTTCTAAAAAAATGACAATCAAATCCTCACCATTTTATTATTATTCGTTAATTTAAATACCTTCTAGGACTATGCTTTTGTATATATGCAATGGTTAAACGAGAAGAATAATAAATTTCCATGCTATTGCAACTTGGTCTGATTTGGCAGCAGTGAGACCGTCGCACGCGCAGTCCTCATCGCGAGATTACGACACTTCGACCAATCACAAGGCTGTGGCCGGACCCCTCCTCCCCCAATCAGCTGGCGGGTTCGCCGCGTAATCAAACTGATAACTTTTACATACAAATCGACTGGTTGTCGGTGAGTTTGTAGTTTTGTGACAATTCTATAAGCTGTATTTATTTTGTTTATTTATATAGAAGCTATTTTAACTGGGTTACAAGTAAGGTGCTTTTACGTAAGTATGTTTATCTTTGTATGTATGAAAAACTCATAATCTTACATGGATTAGGTAATTTTGAGATTATAAAACTATTTTTACCGTATTATTGCAACGTATGTTTCGGTAAGATATTTTTTTTCATTAAGCTCTTGTAATAACTTGAACGAGGCCTCGTTATTTACTACAAGATTGGTAGGTACTTGATTGGACAATATGGAGTGGTGGTTAGTGAATAATATGCTTATTATAGTAGGGGAACCCAAGAAGGGATTTGGAGAGTTACTAAGGTCCGTCAGATTATGATATGGAAGTTACTTTTTATCGTGGTTAAACATCTTTGTTGTGTATAAAATCTCTATATAGGTAGATTGCCTATTTTTTGTCTTGAAAACAAATAACATGGCAAAGTAATACAGGATAAATTTAATGCATACCAATAAGTGCCAATATATTCTGTTGATTTTAGAGTGACGTACGAGAGTAGTAGGCTCATACGAGGGCCAAACTGAAAGTTTTTAGAACTGGCAACTTAAAAGCATTTAAAAATAAGTTTAAATTTTGAAAATAGAACTCTTTACCAATAATATTGAGTATACATTTCATTCATTTGTCATTTGTTTTACGATTTGGCGGCAAATTGAAAATTGTCTGTGCACGTCAGAATGAATTTAAGCCGAGAAAATTTTCGTGCAATGATTTTTTATGACTTTCGATGTCATATAAGTCAACAAGAAAGTTATGATAGACTTCGATTGGCTTTTCACGATGAAGCCCCATCTCGTGCCACAGTTTACAACTGGTTTAATGAATTCAAATGTGGTCGAACTCATCTCACCGATGATTTGCGTGAGGGACGGCCTTCTACAGCGACGACTGAAGACAATATCAGTGTTGTGCGGCGTATGATAGAGACTGACAAAAGAGTGACCTATCAGCAGATTCGGACAAATCTAGGCATAAGTATGAGTCAAGTGCACAAAATCCTCCATGAACATTTAGCGGTCAGGAAGCTTTGTGCCCGCTGGATACCGCATAATTTGACCGAGGCTCAAAAACTCCGCCGTGTTGATTGGTGCCGAGAAATGATCCAAAAATTTAACGGAGGTTACTCAAATGCTGTGTTCGACATACTAACGGGTGACGAAAGCTGGATTTACTGCTATGATCCGGAAACCAAAAGACAGTCTGCTCAGTGGGTGTTTCCTTCCGAAGAGTTGCCAACTAAAGTGAAGAGAGGTCGAAGTGTTGGAAAAAAGATGGTGGTCTCGTTCTTCGGAAAGACAGGTCATTACGCGACAGTTGCCTTAGAGGATCAGAAAACGGTTAATGCAGAGTGGTACACTAACAACTGTTTGCCACTTGTCTTGGAAAAAGTTCGAGAGAAACGACCTCGCAGCAGGATCCTCCTTCATCACGACAATGTCTCGTCGCACACCGCCAGGCAAACGATCGACTATTTGGCGACCTCAGACGTGTAATTACTGGGTCACCCGCCGTATAGCCCCGACCTCGCACCCTGCGATTTTTATTTATTCCCGAAAATAAAAGAAAAACTTCGAGGAAAACATTTTATGGACGCCGAAGAAGCAGTGGCTGCGTTTCAAAACGCCGTCGAAGAGACCCCTAAGGCTGAGTGGGCAAGGTGCTTTTCTCAATGGTTCCATCGAATGCAGCGATGTATTGATGTAAATGGACGCTATTTTGAAAAGTTATAATAAAACTAATAACTTGCTAGAATGCTTAGTTTTTGATTTTCTAAGAACTTTCAGTTTCACCCTCGTAAACTCATAAAAAAATCAGGTAAGTTCATCATCCTTTGTACCCCGTGTTGGTCCAGGCTCCTTTGTAGAATAGACCATCTGCCTTCCTGTGCCAGGCAGCTCGTAAAAGGCTAGAATAGGCTTGCCGTCACTAACACCGTGACATTTGACTAGGTGGTAGAGTTTCGCAGCGACTCACCCGGATTGGTACCACCGCCTTACCTATTCCTGTCGCCATAACGTCATGACGTGTTCCGGTTCGGAGGGTAAGATAGCCGGTAAACTTACTTTTGCTCGAGGCCTTAGATTGGCAACGCACCATTACCACCTTTGGTGTCTCTAGGTGGCGGGAATTTCTTACTATCAGGAAATCTGTCTGCTTGTTTGCCTTCCAATGTCATAAGCAAAAGCCATTTGTGTGCCTGTTAGGCTACTTGTCTAATTGACATCATTTCTGTATAGCAGAGACAGATTAAGCAGCTATTGAGTGACTGTAAATGTGTCTTTAGCTTTTAGACGCTTTTCTCAACGCTATAATTAATATAAACTTCACATGAGCTTTAATTAACAAACCGTCTAATTAACAATGTCCAATGCTAACAATACAAATATGAACTGTAGAAAAACTTCCTACTAACATTCAAAAACGCACTCACACAAACATGAGCATCGACGATATCCCTAAGTATTTTTTTTTTGATAGAAGAAGGCGGTAATTTGCGGAAATCCATACTTCAATCCAAATGAAATTATTTAAGTATTTTTTTGTTGTTTTCGTGATCCTTTTAAAGCAACACCGACGTGTTCGTCTTTTGCTGGGGTTAGCCAGTGCTATGAGATTACCTACTTAGGTACCTATATTACTTGTAAACTACATAGTAATTGACACTGATAGAAAATGACATGGCAACCCTATTGCTTCAATGTACTGTATGTAAGTAATTGACAACTTGGCTTAGTTTTCCTTCCGTTTATATTTGTACTGTATAACGCTGGAGCGACTAGACAATTAGCATCCCGAGCTCCCCTACTATTATTGGTAAATGGTATGGTATATGGACACCATCAAGTCATGTTACGAGTGAAATTTATTTTTTTGTCGTGGGTTATAGAGTGAATGATCAAAAGTGGTTTAGCTAGTAAAACAATCGAATCAAACTCAGGTTCTTTATGTCCAAAAGTGGGACGAAAATTGGTTTTGAGTTATTCAAATTGAAAATACTTACGAGTACCTAACAACTTTTTTAACTTAAATAGTTATGTAATTTAATACACTTTAATATCTTGTTGAAAAGAACGCCATCTTCATTTCTCAAGACCAACTACTTTGTTTCCGAACGTTATTATGCGCCATCTGTAATCTTTTATCGCTATATATATTTGTTTGTGTGTGGCAAATGCATGGTAGTGTGGGTAATGTTTTATTTATTGATTTAAT
Organism: Calephelis nemesis; assembly: GCA_002245505.1. Lineage (NCBI taxonomy): Eukaryota > Metazoa > Arthropoda > Insecta > Lepidoptera > Riodinidae > Calephelis > Calephelis nemesis. The sequence continues at coordinate 23,025 of NJDD01005883.1, forward strand.
GTACTTTATAAGCATTAGTATTGAAAAATATTAGCATTCTGCACTTCTCCTACACATAAACTTTAAGTGTGCCAAATTTCATACTCCTGCGTCCGCGCAATTTTCGTAAAAAGGGGTCCAACGTTTTGGCATCACGTATTAATATAAAGATAGCAAATTAAAACTATATTTGATGTTATTTGTAAGTTTAAGTTGGAGTTTTTTTGGTAGAGATTGGGCATTAGGCAACGCAAACGGTTGCGAATTGCCAAGCAAGTAATTTTATTCGATCTATCACGAATTGGAATAGCTAAAATTAAATTATAGCGCCTCGTAAAATTCAAGTATCGTTAGTTTGAAGTATGAAAATAAGATGAAAGTCTAATTTGGTTTTATAAAACAAGCAGAAAATGTTAAAACGTCAATTTAAAAACATTTAAACCGACATATCAAATAAAGAAGTTATTATTAATATGATAAATTATGTCCTCAGTAACATTAACTGACTCCAAATATGGAGATTCTACTGTATTTTTTTGCCATACCCATAGACAACTGATTTTGGAGCTTTGTTTTTAGAAAGATGGGTTATAAATCTGAGGCCCCATATTCATTTTATTATTATCTGATTAGTCGATTTTAGGTTATACTTAACAATGCAAAAAAACGCTTTATTATGTTGATATCCCACCAACTCGGAATGATTTGCTATATTTTAAAAAAAAGAATTGTTAAATCGCGATGTAGTACCAAATTTGATAGTTGGAGTCGGTATTCGCAATTTTGCTGCGATTAATTGTATTAAAAAAATGCTATTACTTGCCATACTAGTTATAAATTTAAAAAACTTATATAAAATGGACTCGCATTTTGTCATATTTTTTTCTATAATAAATTGACATTCACAGCACTATTGTTATGTGTCAAACTAATCATGATAGCGTGCCGCTAGTTTAGTGATCTTTAGCTTTCCTCAGAGCCCTTACCATAAGTTTACAAAGCCTTTACCTAGAGTTGGTATAGTATTTTCGGTTAGTTACGTGTCGAAATTTATGACACGTTTGGTATAAAAGTGTGTTTCTCTTAGTTACCAATAGAGGCGCTGTTCAAAGTTTTCGTACAAAAAATTTACAGAGACAGTAGCGAGTATAGTAAAGTTGACAAGCCGTAACTAATGGTAAGGGCTCAGCTTATCAGGTTTACTATATTTGCTACCATCTCTGTAAATTATTTGTATGAAAACTTTGAACAGCGCCTCTATTGGTAGCTAAGAGAAACACATTTTTAGACCAAGAGTGTCATATATTTCGACACGTAACTAACCGAACGTAATCTATACCAACTCATGGTAAATGCTCAGAACTATGTCTGGAAACAAGACTTATAGGGCGCTATAAGTCTTGTTTCCAGTTTCCAATGTTCCTCAGTACCCTGAGCAGGGCAGTCGTGAATGATACCATGTACCTATAACATGATATCTATAAAAAGATGGCTAACAATGAACGCGTGACTTCCTGCGTCGTTTCTCCGAGTGTTATCTCAGGCGATACCGGTCGAAGCCAGCTCTTCGGTCATGTTTTTGCTGGTTTATGGGACCGCATTTGCAGTAATACTAATAGGAAACGACAGAAAGCCGACACACGTGAGATGCTCACAAATGATATGCCATCTGCGATTAATAATTAATGACAAAAGAACATCATTAAGTAAAACTTAAAAAATAAACAAATTCAATAACCCTCGATAAAAAGACCTTATGTAGATAAGAACTTTCTGGATCATGTCAATTCGAATGAAATTCGTATCTATATCGATCCATTCGGTCAAGAATGATACCACAGTGAGATAGACACACATACACAGACACGTCAAACTTATAACATCCTTTTTTTTCCGTCGACAGTTAAAAAGAGTGAACTGTGCTGAAACTATTAAGTAGTACTTTTAAATACATATCTTAATTACTTTAAAATATTGATAGAAGAAAGCGTTACTTTTGCGGAAATCCATACTTGAATCCAAATAAAATAATTTAGTTTGCAATTTACCGCCAAAAAATAGTTTTAGTATTCATTATAACCGACTTCAAACCTATTAGTAAATAACACATATAAAAAATAGGTAATACATAGTTTACACTAAATCTTTCTTATTTTTTAGTTTTTAAGTCGTTTTTTTTAATTTATTTTTATTAATACTTTTATTTGTGTCACAATAACCTTACTTTTGACGCTCATGGGTCCAATCTTAGGGTCTATTCATATTAGCGCAGATTCGAAGCGCACCGAAGCGTCAAATTCCTTACAATCAAATGAAATTGCTCGCTTCCCCTCTTTTTCCCTTCGCTTCTTTCCCTCGAATGCGCGTGAATTCGCGCGTCTTTTTTTTCCTTGGAAGAAATATGTACATTACTTTAAGGAGATAAAAGTGAATTTGCTATATTAAGTTTCGGATTGACGTCTCGATTCGCTTCGACTCTGCGCTAGTATGAATTGACCCTTAGCTCGCAACCATACACTGAGCCATTGCGATATTTTATAATTTATAGTGTGTATACCTACTGAGGTTATCGTCAGTATGACGTCATTTGTTTACTACCCACTAATCCGTTACATAAATAGGCATAACATTTTAGTTCCTTATCTTTTGTTTGGACTAAAAAAAATATAACGAAATGTTAAAGTTTATCTGTGGTATATGTGCTTGGCGTGGTCGTTTTTAATTCGAATATGAAATGTTGCGATAACCTATCTTGGAACCGAACACACGACTATATGTCTGTTCATGGCAGGAAGTTTACTACAATGTCTGCCTTTAGTTAACAATTTATTTATTTTATTGTATTTATCAGGTTTACCAACGTTTGCATACAATTAAAAAAAACATTTTACAGCTTAACACTTAATATAATTTAGAAATAATTCTATCAAAAAATCCATAGAAAATAATTGTGAAACAAACTAAATGAGGATAGACAAGCTAAATTTAAAAAAAATAAACTCTATTACAATAAAAAAACTAGTCTATTTGAATTCTTGAAACAATGAGTGCAATGTTATATTATCGCTGCTTAAGTTACTTATTACATCTTTTTTAGCAGTTTTAACCCTTGTTATGCCAGTATTCATCATTACATTTGTATGACTAAAGATAAAATAAGTTTAAATCTCAGACTTTAATCCAATATTGATAAACTAAGTATCTGAGAGAAGAGATAGTGCTATTTTAGATAAGTTGCCAAGTAACCGCTGTCATTTTTCAATGATTAACAAAATATCCTAGTAACAAAGCTTTAGTAGGATGTCTATCTGTAGATAGGTTATTAATATTGTCTTATAGTCATCTGTACTAGGTCTTGATCTTGTTATTTTATTAGATCTAGATTCTAGATCATATTTGTATAAGCAAGCTGTACAACTGCGATCAAGACTGTCTTGATTTTGCGTTGCCCATCACTACTGACGATTGTTATTAGTGTTATTACTTAAGACCTTGTTCGTATTATAAGAATAAATGTTACATATTATAAGAATAAATGTTATAAATAATTCAATAGGACGTGAGGCCACTCAAAAATAAAATGCACAGGCGACATTTGGTCCAAAATCCGAAACCACGGTAAAATCAAAATCCATTTTACCAATTAAGACGCATTTGCTAGCTTAAATGGTAACAAACTTTCACAAACGAACAGAAACCGAAAGACGCCACGTTAAAAAACGAATTACACAAACGTCATTTGGTCCAAACTCGAAAACCATGGTACATATTTATATGGCGGAGTTATTAGAATCCATTGCACACGTATTATAATAAAAAATAAATTAAAAATTGACAAAACAACTTTATTTCCATTTACTCTCGAATCGGATCAACCGATTTTCATCAAACATGTCTAGGAACACTTGCACAAAAAATACTAAATCACTGCATCTTTTCGGGAGTTATGATGCCACAGAAAAACAGATAGATACATAGACAGGTACGTCAAACTTATAACATCAATCTTTTTGCGTCGGGGGATAGAAATGTATTTGTTAGCTTAAGTGGCAAGCTTTAACAAACAGGCGAAGGACGCTACCCAAAAACGTCATTTGGTCCATAATGTGAAACCACGACATATGACAGAGTACTCAGAATTCACTGTCTGCCAATTCAAATGTATTCGCTAGCTGCAGTGGAAACAAGCTTCAATAAATGACACGACGCAACCGAAAACCAAATTGCACAAATGTCATTTGGTCCAAAATCCAAGACCATGATGGTATATGGCACCTTTAAACGCCAAAGATATTACTGGGGCGTCTGTCTTATGACCGGAATAGCTCTTTAGCGCATACCGTCTCTATTTAATAATATTGAATGACATTATTACAATTAATGGAGTTTGCACATATTCAACAATACTTCTAATTGAAAACTGCATGTTTATATCTGGAAGGAAGAACGGATAAATCTCACAGTTACTTATTATACAGAAGTTAATCAAAACTAAAATCACGCTTAATGTAGGTAGGTTATTACTTCTAATTAAAAAGAGCTCTTAAGAACATTAATATCTGGAAGGAATTTTCCCCGTGTTGGTCCGGACTCCTTTGAAATATAGACCATCTGCGTTCCTGCCAGGCAGCTCGTAAAAGGCGGGCAAAGGCTTACCGTCACTAACACCGTGACATCTGACTAGGTGGTAGAGTTTCGCAGCGACTCACCCGGTTTGGACCACCGCCTTACCTATTCCTGCCGCCATAACTGTGTTCCGGTTTGGAGGGTAAGGTAGCCGCCAAAACTTACTTTTGCTCAAGGCCTAACATCCCGGCCTTAGGTTGGCAACGCACCATTACCACCTTCGGTGTCTCTAGGCGGCGGAAATTCTTACCACCAGGAAATCCGTCTACTTGTTTGCCTTCCAATATCATAAAAAAAGAAGATCGGATAAATCTGATCAAAACTAAATGTAGGTAGGATATCACTTCTAATTAAAAACATCACTTAAATATTGTAGATTGAAAAGTAAATACAGTGTATGTAAAAGTGAGTCGATTTTGAAGCGCTAGGTTGTGGCGGCGTAGGTCGCGAGCCTAGAGAAGCGCGGCCGTTCACCTCCGATCGAATCCAGGTCGCCGAGGACATATAGCGCCGCGTGGCTTCGTCCGTCCAGTGTTTAGCTGGAATCGATCGAATTTATTTTTATGCTAGATAAGCAAGTGGACGGATTTTTCGAGAAATAAACACGTCCTCTGTGGTCTAGCGGTTCAGGTGTTGGACTTGACTTGAGGTCCCGGGTTCGATTCCTGGGTCGGGCAACAGAGAGAAAATTTTGTTTTTCCAATTTTTAAATAGACTTGTCTCCTAGTTATCACATTGTGGGAATTAGTGTCTGGCTAGTCGTGGGTGCCCTGGTTGTGCCTCTGCCTACCTCTTCGGGGATATGGGCGTGAAGATACTTTTACTTTAATAAACACGTCTTTAGGCACATACCTACATTCGGAACATTTGCAATTCCTTAACAATTCCTTTTCGAAAAAAATCGAACGTAGCTAATTCATACAAGTCCTATGGTCCCATGCATCAGAATTCTGTGAATTTTTGTAAGCGAAATTTCGTTTCGATTTTTCAAAATGATTTTTGTTTCGTAAAATTCCAAGTGCATGTGACGGTCCCTAAATGTCAAATCACTACTGTTAATAATTTGAAGTTAGATTTTAAACCCTCTTTCGAGAATAAGTTTATAGGTTTAACTAACTTACGCTAACGGAACACGACTGAGCCGAGCACTATCATTTTTACAGTGGTAATAAGTGTTGAGTAAGCACAAAACTCAATAATTATTTTTGAAATGTAAAGCGTTTCGATACACTGGTGCGTGCATTGCGTCCATATTTTTATCCAGTACTGAGATATGAGTTATTCGATGTCGATAGTCGTTCGTGCTAAGGGCTGATTTTATTTGCGAGAGGTGAACGGCCAGCCTTCGTATTATTTATTTTATTTTTTATCTAAGGATGTTTACATTAAATTTTCTAGCTTATAGAAAGATAACTTTGATAACTACCCAGGCTGCACAAATTCTGTATCCTGTACCCAGTGTATCGTTAATGCTTGTCATTCATGGGTACTGGTAATTTAAGTAATACTCTCAAGAAAAGCAATATATTTAGAATAAAGATAATATAAGAGTGTTATTAAGTACAAGGTAAATACGGTCCCATTAGTTTCAACATCCTCACAAATGTGCAAATATCAAATCTAATCCATGTACTTAATTAAAATAAATAACATAAATCAATAGTAATAATATCATTATAACCAAAATTTCACTGCATTTTTTTAATTGTATTTTTTTAACTGTAGATTTGATAACCGATTTGTAACTAGATGTCCCGGCGAATTTTGTTCTATCCGTTCAGTTGGCATGAATAAAAATCAAAATTTTGTTTTTCCTAGTTTCCTCGTTTTCTAATTTTTTAAACCTTTCCTGATCCAAATAATCCCAAACCTAAAAAAGGCAACTTTTTTCAGCTCGAGTTTTAGCGATACTAACGAACAGCAATTGATTTTTATATATTTAGACTAGCGGCCCGCCCCTGCTTGGCACGGGTATAAAATATACATATAAACTTTCCTGTTTAATCACTTTATCTGTTTAAAATTATCGCATCAAAATCCGTTGCGTACCTAGTTTAAAAAATTTAAGCATACAACGGGACAGGGACAGAGAACGCGACTTTATTTTATACTAAAATGTGGTTCTACATTTATTAATGTTTACATATATTTATTTATGTGTTTAACAGCAGCGAACATCTCTTATGATCTGTGTTTCCTCTCCTCATGTCAATATGGAAGTCATACTTTTCTTGCAGGATCTCTTGAAGGGGGATTACATTACTTACTTATTATTATAGACGATATTAAAAGAAGGAATGTTTTATTTATTTATGCTGATCCAAACGTTGTTCTGCTACATTTTTAATGTGATTTTAGTAAATGAATTGGGTTGAGTCACCCTTATCAGTTAAGGCTATGAAAAATAGATGTTGGCCAATTCTCAGACCTACTCAATTTACTCACAAAATTTCATAAAAATCGGTCACGCCGTTTCGGAGGAATTCAATCACGCACAACGTGACACGAGAATTTAAATATTTGATTGTTGGATACGAAAGATTTTCCTGGTGTAAAAAGTATAATAATTGTTGACCCGGCTATAAGCTACTACTACACAAAATTTGATAAAAATACCTACATTCTGTAGTTATTGTGTGAAAAGTGAACATAGTCCGAAAAAAAATGTAATAGTCCTCGTTTTAGATCTGTATACTGTAAACAATACGTAGCCATCAATCTTTTAAAAATGTTTTATGCACGAATTTAGTTTTATTACTGTTTTATTATATGTAGGTAGTAAATTAAAAAGAAAGAAGGTTTTATTATATATGTTTGGTGGAAGCTTATGATTTCTTCGATATGCTGCTTACTATAAATGTTTTTAAGTAAGTTTTTATATCTAGTCAAAGCTTTGAAATAGTTTTGACGCCGAGTACATCATCGAACTTTTCAGTTTCAAAATTAGGCTGCTTTATTACCTTGATATTACTTGCAGCTTCGTCCAATTTCTAAAATTTGGTAGAATTTGGACCTCGAGCAAAAGTAAGTTTACCGGTTACCTTACCCTCCTAACCGGAACACATCAAAGGGAAGCACTGACGTTATGGCGGCAGGAATAGTTAAGGTGATTGTATCAATCCGGGTGAATCGCTGCGAAACTCCACCACCTAGTCAGATGTCACGATGTTAGTGACGGTAAGCTTATGCTCGCCTTTTACGGGCTGTCTGCCAGGAAGGCAGATGGTCTATTTTGCATAGCAGCCCGGAATAACAAGGGGAAGTTTTATAAGTAAGTTTCATGTAAGAAATTACATAAAAAACTGTTTTTATAATCTACTATTTTAATACTTCTTTTATGTCATGACAACCTTACTTCTGGCCCTCATTGGTCTAGTAATTTTATCAATTTATTTGTTTGTATCAGACATTTTTTTGTATCAGAAGTGTCCACCACTTCTATCACCTCCGACTTCGACTCAGACTCAGCTTTCGACTTCGGTTCCGACTGAATGATCTCCGTTACATCCCTGACACTACATAGTATAAAACAAAGTCGCGTTTTCTGTCCCTAGGTCCCTTTGTAATAAAATCTTTCAAACAACACAACGGATTTTGATGCATTTTTTAATTAATATTGTGTTTAAATAGGAAGGTTTAAATATGTATATTTTATACCCGTGCGAAGTCGGGGCGGGCCGCTAGTTACATATATGTTTTGTTTGATCCGAGGTGGAAAAACTAATGCTTGCTTAGTAGTTGTAGTAATAAATGTATATCAAATACTCGTTATCTAAGTTTCAATTATGACATTCATATTGATCTGATACAGCGTCAGTGACCTCGCGAAGTAACTGTAATAATTTCGGGCTCCGGCGGTCGAGCCTGTCTCAAGTACATAGTTTTTTGAGAAATAATAATGAGTTGCTGAATAATAAAAAAAAGATTTAGGCACATTTGCAAATCACAAGTAGAATTAATATAATATTAAAACCAATTACCTAATTGTTTAAGTTAATAATTATTATTTAGAAATTGTGAATTTAATAATAAATAATTAATTTAATGAAAAATTTAGACCATTTCGTACCAAGGGAGCGTCACAAAGTAGATAGATTGATAGTAGATAACACACGTAAGTATCTTCACGCCTGTATCCCAGAAAAAATAGGAAGAGGTACAACCAGGGTACTCACGATTAGCCAAAGGTAGTGACAAAATACCTATGGTATGATAGGTTGAGAAAACACGTTATTGTTTTCCAATACGGGAAATGGGAATTGATCCGGAAACCTCATGTAGTCACATAAATCATGGATAAAATGCGAAACCAAATCCACTTCTTCCTTTATCCGATTAATATAGCTCTTTCTATGTCCTCTAACTTTTTTTCCATCTACATTTAATGATGTGTTTCCCGTCTTGCATATAAATGGACTGTCAGAACTCTACATCCTGCTCAATGTACATAAGCCTTCTGTGTTGGTCATCTCACTCCTAAACTACTGGACCGGTCCGGTTAAAATTTAATATGAATATTTCATTTCGTTTGAAAACACAGTTGTGCCAAATAGGTAGCGCTGCCGTCGGTATAGATCAAATTAAGGTATGAAGTTTTCTGGTTCAGCTATTGTTTTACAAATGTTGTTTCCTTATAAGTATCTTATCTTCGGAATTAGAAAGATGACATTTGGTGATAAGATTTTAATGTTATCATCGTATTGAATATTGTTATCTTTAAATAATAGGTTAACGTTTGTAGTAGCATTATTTATCATACCTATATTTGGAATAGATTCGTTGGGGGCCTGTTTTGATTCAATACAAATTTTTAGATAGTAAAATATGCAAAGACTTTATATCCGGATTGTCATACGTGAACCGAAAGCTTTCTACCCCTTTTTACGGCAATTGTGCGGACGGAGGAGTATGAAATGGCACACTTATAGTTTATTTGTTGGAGAAGTGCAGAACGCTCATATTGTTCAATAATTATGCTTATAAAGTGCATTAAATCAATAAATAAAACGTACTACCATGCATTTGACACTCACAAATTTATTGACAGCGATAAAAGATCACAGGAGTTCACAAACTATGTTCATAGTTTGGAAACAAAGTAGTTGTTGGTCTTGATAAATGAAGATGGCGTTCTTATCAAAAATGTACTAAAATTTACTGTGGTCGAAATTTGACCAATGGGCGGCCACGAGTATTGGGTAAAATAGCGACAGAGAGGATAGTGTTTCTATATAAAAATATATTATTAAAAAACTTACTTAATATGTTAGAATTTTGTTACAGTAAGACAATGAATAATTATTTTTTCGTTGTCGCCGATGTAAATGAAAATGTATGCACAATTAGTAACAAGTATAAATCACAAACCACTACTGTTTTTTTAAGGTTACTAAGGGCATTAAAATTAATAATGTAATGGATATTCGCATGTATGAATATCGGCATGTATTCGTATTCGCGAATGTTGTTGGCGAATGTATTTGATAAAATAAGTAAACACATAATTGAATCTGCAGATATAAAATATATTTAACTCATGTGTTACATCACTTGAAATTGACAATATTACCTATTGTTGGTAATAATATCAAAACAAAAGTGAATATTTTACAATGAACTTAATATTGCATTGCTAACAATGTTGACACAAATAGTCAAACCTGGAAGACATTCTGCTCGCGCTTTATTTAAAAATCAACATTCGCATTCGCGAATAATACTCGTAAGATTAATACTCGTATTCGCATTAGCGAATGTGACGATTCTAACATTCGTTACATCACTAGTTGAAATTAATAACCAACTACAAGTTTTTCATTAGGTATCATGCGGTTTAATTATTAATTTTGTGTAAGATAGCTAATGATGCCGAAATGGCCCTACATTAATTTTATCAAAATCCTGCTTGCAGTTTTAAGTAGGTAAAACTTGATATTGCTTGAATTTTGTTCCTAATTTGTTAGTTGTAAAAAATTACAATAATGATAAACAAGAATTCATGCATTCACCTTTTCAAAGAAGCATCATTAAAAACGGTCCATGGTCGAGTAATCTTGTAACAAACAAGTAAAAAAACATTCTGTCGAATTAAGAACCTTCGAAACCAATCAAATTTGAATTCGGTTAAAAATTAATTTACATACACTTTTATTAGAAATGTTTTAAAGAAAGGTAATAAATAATCCCACCACATTTCATGTAAAACGTTGCCAAGTCAACCACATGAGGTGAACGCAGTTAGGGCTTATTAACATTTAGTTTTAAAAGAATTGACGAATTCTATAAAATAATTAATTGTTAATTCAATCAATCAATCCAGCATTTATTTGCGTAAAATGTGATAAAAGTGTCATTGCTGGTTTATATTTTATTATTTGTTATTAGATCTACACATTTTGGTCAATAATTTGACATGCAAAATTAGTTAATACATGAAACAAGATTACAATCATTAAATAATTAAAATAGCAATTCGGATTTAAAATTATGTTACGACTCCATCTCTTCTATCTGTTTAAACATCCATAAAAATAAAACCTATTAAATATAAAAATAATAATATTGATGACAAAATATTTTTAAGAACCCAGTAAAAAGAAATTAAAAAAAAACAGTCAAAAATATAAAATTTCAAAAAAAATATTATGATTAAAATATTAAAAAAATTGGTATTCTTTACATGCCACTAAATAATTTCTCAAAAAAAAATTATTTATAATTTATTAATTTAATACTTATATACAATTATTAGATGATTTGGCAGACGTTACATCCTGTCTATCCTGTGTATAGAATACATATGTATTCACACGTGATTTGACGATCAAGGAAAATAACAAATTCATTAATTAAAAAACAAATTAATAACTAAATGTCAATTATTCGCTAGTATTGTGTTTAAGAGCACCTAAAACGGCAACAGATTCCAATCCAATTTCCAATATTGCATAAATCGAGATTCAAGGGTAACTCTTTTATCTAGCTTCCTTCATATTCATTACTCTTAAAACAAATATGATTTCTGTTACAATCTATACTTCTACATCTACACTAATATTATATAGAGGAAATATTAGATTTGTTTGTTTGAAATGAATAGGCTCCGAAACTACTGAACCGATTTAAAAATTTATTTCACCTTTGGAATGCTACATTATCCCTGAGTGACATAGGCTTTGTTTCATCAAAATCGGTGCAGTAGAAGCAGGTGAAGGCGAATCTGCGTGAAACTGCTAGTGTTGAATATTAAGAAAATATTATTTTAGAAATTACTACAAAATTCGCTTCAGTTCTATTTTATGCATAAAATCACAATAATCTAAATTGATATTTGTCTATTGTTGCAGGTGAATATTGTGCTGACGTCATCATGAAGTGGAATGACGTCACAGACATCAGTAAGTTGCGAATTCACTTATTTCAATATTCTCTATCAAAAGATTGTATTTACCGACTCATAGAATCTCGGAAGCGATTCGGCAAGAAGCCGACGCCACCTACGTCCACCCACGCGTACTGCCTTACTACACCACTACATTATAGTAAAGTAGTAGAATCATGCCAAATGGTTCCACACCCGCTAACATTTGTTGTGCCAAATTCCATACTAACCTCATATATTTCATACAAGCTGTAATCGCGACTTCATCTGCGTAAAATAGTTTCGTACTTTGATGATTATCCATAATAGTACTTGAAAATAGTGTTGTTGAAAATGGTAGCGCTTGAACTCGGGTCTCTAATCATCACAATTTCATCAAAACTAATACAGTGGTTTAGGTTTAGCTGATTTAGTGTAACAGATAGATTAGTACAAAATTGTGCTGCTGCTGGTGTAATTGACTATTTAAAGTGTTAGATTACTTTAGTACGTACAGTCACACCAGTTGTAGATAGAGTCTTTGGCTCAAACGGATTCATCTATCTATCTACTCATCTATTGGTGCTGTCGTTGTCTTGTCATCTCAGTGTTTGCTATTGTCGTGTTTCGGTTTAGAGAATAGTTTAGACGGTAACATACAAGACGCTTAACTTTTTAGTTCGTGCATCGATATCAGCTTAAGTAAACATGGCGACAGAGTGTGAGTTTATATAGTTGTATAAACTATCTTATAGCTTGCTTATCAAGAAGATAAATTTTCTAATGGTAACAAATACACTTCACTAATAGACACCAAACATGTTAAAAGTGTGTTACCAACCTTTGACTAGAATCAGAAACTTCTATAGTAAGTTTTCTAGCTACCATGTCCTTCCAACAGAAATTCATGAACTACAAACCACTAGTCTGATCTTGAGATTTAGTCGCAGTAAATCTGCAAACAAGCGACTTCTATTTCAATAAGTAAATCATCAACAATAATTAAATATTTTTTCTCGAGTTCTTGGAATTTGTTCTTTCAAATGAAAAAAGATTTTTTGCAATCGGTTCAGAAATGACAGAAGTCGTTCGGACATACATAAAAATATATTACAAGGATAATATAACTTTCTTCTTCTGTTGAAGTCTATTAAAAACTTTATACGTTTTTAACCAACCCAGGACCAGCTCAGAATCATGACTTAACTTTCGAAAAAGAACATAATTTGCTCGTTGCACACATACATGCCAAAAAATACACAAATAAAAACCTCCTATTTTTTCGATCCTGTTAAAATAATCATCAAGATCCATCCATGACTGATGCTGTGATTGCTTAACAAGTATAAAAGCCCATAGTTGATAACCTCGTTTTTAACATCGGTTAAAACTGATGGAATGGAGTAAGATATCTTAGTGCAGAAACTTATAGGGAACAATTGGCAACATTTTATAGACAAAGTATACCTAGTTTCTGGCAGAGGCGAGCACTGCGGAATTTGGCACGGTCACCAGGAAAGCGTACGCCACCGTAGGTATAGTGTGCCCATTCATATAGAAATAGCTTCGAGTGTCATCACATGTTTAAATATAGCACGTTTCACCGGATTGTTTGGGACTGAGGAAGCGATTTATCTTGAAGAGATGTTAAGCAGAATGCTGACAGCCTTACAAGTAGTCCTCGTGTTGGTCCGAGTTTCTTGTGTAGAATAAACCTTCCTGCCAGGTAGTTCGTAAGAGACGAGCAATGCTTAAATGGGTCATTACCATTAAGACAAATGGTGGTAGACTGTCGTTTTGTAACTCGTAGGATTAGGATTCACTGCCGCTATTCCTGCCGCTATGATGACTGTATCATTTTCCGTTCCGGAGGCTAAGATAGCGGGTAGACTTCCACAATTAGTCTACCACCCGGCCACAAGACAGCGATTCACCTACAAGGTCTATGGTGTATAGGCCACGGTATATGGTGTATAGCAGTGGTAGGCAAATTACGGCCCGCGGGCAGAATCCGACCCGTGAGAGGTTTTAATCCGGCCCGCCGAGGGTTTTTTTTAGAAAAAATATGAACCTCCTTAAAAAATAATGGTGGAAATGTTAAAAGACTATTGAAATTTGAACAATTAAGATACTGAATCGATACTTCAAACATATATATTGCGACATATATATGTTAAGACTTCATAAATAGTTTTTATTTTGATAAAGAATTGTATTAAAATAAAAATTGCCTTATTTTATCTGTATACAACGTTTTATAATCGTAATATTTACTGCTATTTTTAGGTGATTTACTTAACCGGTACGCCTCAAGATTAATTTTAATTTATTGGCCAGCCACTAGAATTTTTTTTTAATTTACCGGCCCGCGGTCAAAAAAATTTGCATACCCCTGGTGTATAGTGTATAGGCTCTTACCATCAAGAGAGCCGTGTACCTGTTCGCTATTTTATCACATTGAAAAACTAGGTAGGAAGAGCGCTATGCAACATCTAGCTTAGTTTAATAATATGCTGTCAGTGTCATCGTTCATAATTATCGTGCCGATGACTCTAAAAGATTGTATGGATGGCCTAAAAATTTGGCCATAATAATCAAAGGACCAGTATCAAAGGCAACATAAGTGTTTATTTCTGATGACTTGGGAGAGACGCCTTGTTCGCTGTCTTGTACATAAAAATACATATGTTCGGTATTCGTCGAGAGAAGTGATTTTCATCTGTACGGTCTGCAATTTTGAAATGAAAACTTCTTTAGCGGCGCGTTGCGCACTTTTTTTGGAATGGATAAAAACTTCTAAAGTCGCGTCAGGACACGTGACCTGATCAAAAATTCGTAAGGCAGATGGCAAGTAAACAGCCAGCGTGGCGTAGGGTAGGAAGTATTCCCATCTCTTATTACGGCGCGGCGAAAATGTATGCCTGCGTCTGCTGTTTCGTTGATGGCGCAGGGCACTTGCGCGAATGTTCGTGGCGTTTTGTTTGTGTACGATATCGCAATAAATGAATATTGTATTCTACCACATAAATTATAGCACTCTCATACTAATAAAGCAATTCGTGCAAAATAATTCCTAACTAAACTAAAAGTACCTTCTTTGCCTATAACCTGATCTTATTTTATGAATCATCAAAAGACTCGATAGAAGAGAGGGATTAAATAATGTCAACCTTATCTAAAATATATTTAATAGTAGGGATGTGTCAATAGGTATTTCAGCCGGTACGATATTGATATTTGCCAAGAAGTATCGCCGATACCAATACTAATACAGAGGGTGAAGAACGAAAATTTAAAAAGTTGTGGTTTAAAAGCAGACTAAATTAAATGCAGCGTTGACGCGTCAAAATAGATTGTTGGTTTTACAGTTGGTGTGCCAACAATTTTTTATTGCCGATTTTGATTTATCAGAAAACTCTCTATGTCACTAATATATCCCTACAATAAGTTGCATCCATCATTAACAAATCAGAATCTGCATGCAGATCGAAAGCATCAATGGATAAGTTGTAGCACGGAATTTGTTAGCAGTATTGATAGGCTCGATGGCTTTTATCAGTATCGTATTGCAGCTATAATATCACTCTTAAGTACGCTTGAATATAGCGACTATTTTCAAGACCAATCTAACGTTGGAAGAATATTGGATTTTCGTTGCACGCTGTAAATTTAAAACGCCGTGAAATTCACAAATACCCGTAATATATCAGAATGATCTAAGTTGTACAATAGGAAGTACAAGCCCCGAATATGTTTTAGTAGGAATGAAACCTCCCTCTTCGTGGTCCTGACATTTGCATTTAAGCAAAATTCACAGAGGGTGTGGACTGAAGTGATGTTCTTTTCTGACAACACTGAAATCATTTGATATTTTACTTGGTAATAATTTTGTTGTCACTACATTTTTTATCCTAAATTGAGACGGGTTTGCCAACTTTAAAACTAGTTAAGAGCAAGTCAAGTTACATGTAAGTCTACATTAGAATTAATTTGATTTTTAAATTTACTACAAGATTCAATTTTATATTGTTATTGTTTAGTTTTATTATAGACGAAGATCTGAGAGGTTTTTTTTTAAATTAAAATACATTAAATACCTACACTGCCGGCAAAAAATGGGATTTTTCCTTCGAATTATTTTGTATTATTTAGGTACAAGTTTCTTTTTTTTTTCATTACTTATCAGTTGTCACTCATCTGAATAGGATTTTTTTTATATATTTGTCAATTAGCTGTTGATCATAGTTTTAATTTATTTTTTATTTTTAGGTAATAGAAATAAAAAAATATTAAAATACTTTTTTTTATTTTAATGTTTTAAAATATGTATATTTATTTTTTTAAATATTAAAATATAAAAAATCTACGAGAAGCGCTTCTAAAATTAAACGTGTATTTTTACTTTTTACAAATGTAAGAAATATTTTTTCTACTTGTATTTTTTACTCTTTCTTTATTTCTGGGTTCCTTTTGTTCAATACCTCTTTATTAATAAGTATGTTTTTTGTATTTTTTATCGAATATATTTCTGTAAATGTAAATTTTATGCACAATACATCAGTAGATTGTATCAAATGCTTAGATAACCGTCTAACATCCAAGATGTTAATTTATCTCGATATTCCAACCTCTAACACGTGATAAACACAAAAGCGTGCCACGTGAAGTTAAACAGCTTATAGGTAAAACGAAACTGTTTATGTGTAAACTTGAAGGTCATGTTTTATCGAAAATATTTTTATTTTTCCAATAGTAAACGTAGATTGAAATGTTTGATCATCGGAGCGTGTCGGACTGGCGGCCATGTTAGTGCGCGCGCCGAATTTGTGATTACATCACCGAGCAAAAAAACGCGTGCGCATGAGGGGCGCGGCAGGGGCGCGGGGGCCGCGTGAACGGCCTTGGCCTTGTCCGACCGAGCTCAATGTTACGCCACAATTATATTTGCGCCCACCAGTCTACTAACTCTTACGGTTACGTTATTACAATTTACTTTTAATGTATATTATGTATAATTGTATAATGTAAATAATACATTACATGTAGGTATGCGGTGGAATTTTACTCAAGAATCTTTAGAGTTGCGTTGATTATGAGTCTAGTATTTGATGTTTGTGTAGTAAATTTTAAAAAACTATCTAGTTAAAGAAGTCATTGGACAATTTTCTTTCTTCGAGTTTTGTTATTGTATAAGCAGAAATTACCTAACTGCTTACTATAAACTACCTACCTATTTAGTATTTTGCAAATATTATCAATTCAGTATAAAAAAACCATAGGATTGGTTACATAAATTATTCACACAAAGACATAAAAACATTAATTACAATACTTACATGAAACGTGAAATAAATGAAATGAAAAAATAATAGTAGATAGGTACATGATTTTTTTCAAAAGGCTCAGATGGGCACATAAACAATAAAATTTATCGCCTCTGTGGTCTAGCGGTCCGGGTGTTGGACTTGACTGCATGAGGTCGCGGGTTCGAATCCCGGGTCGGCCAACAAAAAAAAATTGGATTTTTCCAATTTTCTAATAAAAAAAAATGCTGGTCGGGATTGGAAATGTGCCCGGTTGGCGATAGGCTTGCCAACCTATCACATTGTGGACTTAGTGTCTTCGGCTAGTCGTGGGTGCCCTGGTTGTGCCTCTGCCTAACTTTTCGGGGATAAGGGCGTGAAGATACATACATTTGTCGACAGATGGTTAGCATGGTACAAAGCATACAGTTTGATATCAAGCAGTAGTGTCCCTGGTTGGAGACAAACCTCTATTGCGATATCCCAAAATGCAACAACCTAAATATTAACTGTTATTGGTACCAACGTTTAAAACCCCTCATTTTATGACTGACTGACTGACTCAACTTGAATTATGTGCTGTTATAACTAAAATTTTACCATTTTCTACACGGAACCTGGCTAGACGCGTATTCTTAATATTGAACTTGGCTATTTCACATTTATGTTTTTCATAAAATAAATGTTACAATATATTTATTCTGAAGTGAATCGTGTTGCAGTGAGTCGATGCCGCTTGTTTGCACTATAAAAAGCTTTCCTTACAATTCTGTGAGCATTTCACACGGCTGCGGCAATTGGTTGCTCAAACAATTGACTTTTTACACCTTTCCAATCCTACACATCTACATAATACTGTTATACCGACGTTCAATTATCTTGGAACTACATTGTTTGTACATTAGGTGTTTCAAGAAAGTACCACAAACAAATACAGTAGTCGTTACTTACGTTAATACAAACTAGATAAAACAAAAGTTATAATATAAACTCGACGAGATTAGATGAAGCTACATTGCATGTTTTGTTTCTTTTGTACATTTACCTTCTTTTCATCATCAGAGTCATTTATGACCGCCAAGAGAGTACACGCCTCAAGTCACAGATCAACCCCGAGACTCATAATCGATCACAGACGGGGATTATTTGGGTGACAAACACATGTATCTGTATTTCTGTGTCTGTTTGATTTTTTGTTCCGTCACCTATTAAGTATCTCTGTATATTAGCACCTTTGACTAACACCTATAATACAAGCATATAATTTGCTTATTTTGGGGTTAGACCAATTTATGTAATTTATCCAGTGATGTTTTTTTTTATTTTATTAACCGTCATCTATTAAACATAAGGCCGAAATAAGTTTATTCAACATTGTGTTTGCTTATCAGAATAAACTAGATTGTTTTTTTTAAACATTTAATATTTGCGGTCATTAAAATTACTGATTACCTATCTATGTCCTACTTCTGAATAATTCTTACGACCACACTCAGAGACATCTGTTATCTTTAAATCAATCATTAAGTTGACATTTTTGTATTTTTTATTTAAAAATTGTGTCTTAATGATAGATGAAATGTTAATGATGTCTCTGAGTGCGGTCGTTAGTCGAATAAAAATGTTAAGTTTTTATGACTTATATTAACATTAAAAATTTGTGATGTCTATCAAAGACTTGTCGATCTTGACTTGACTTGCTGTCGATGATTATAATTTGATAGATCAACCATAAGAAATGAGACGATTTGATACTCCGACTAACGTCCTTTGCTTCGGGTCCAGAGCCCTTACCGTACCTACATGAGGTTTTTGGCTATATGATCGCTAGCGTCTCCTTAACTTATTGTATAGAAACTTTGAACAGCGCCTCTACTAGTAACTAAGAGCCACTTGCACGTTCCTGGGTTAAGCATTTACCTCATAACTTAGTTACCTCATAACTTCACATTTTAAGCAAGAAACGTACAAGTGGCCTTAAGAGAACTACGTTTTTAGATCATAAGCGCTTTTTTTTCGACACACAAATTACTGACCGTAATCTATAGATAGCAAATTATAGCAAAGGCTCAGTTTGCAAAATTTGGAATCGAGGCAACGTCTTAATATAAGTACCAGAGAGGAATTATTAGATGTTTTCGTCGTCTTTTACTAATTAAGTGTTTTATGGTTGTCTCTCCCCCACTTTTTCCTGATTAAATCCGTTCGTTCCAACTCCCTTTCAAAAGTCAAAACATTGAAGTTTCTTGATCTGATCTAAAATTTATGTTCCGCTTCTCTAAATTATTAATCAGCTATAATATTTAATCACTCATTTCGTCTTTGTCCGTCTGAATATTGATATCAATTCTTTGAAAGAACAAAATATTTCAGACGTCAATTGTCATTCCAAGTTAGCCCAACTTTATTTTGATTTTATTTAATTTAAAATTACTTAACTTTAGTTTAACTTAGTAAATGATTAATTTTAGTTTTAGTTTTTCAATGTTATTGGTGAACAAATACTTTAGCTAAATAGATTATTACATTTGACAGTTAATCAAAATTTGACACTGTTGTCGC